>JAVIWC010001252.1:0-256935 GCA_031894815.1 Creontiades dilutus | reverse complement strand
TCTTGTTACGTTACCCCTGGACATTTGGAACCTCAGTGACCACACGATGGAACCATATTGTTTGCTAACGGTGACAGTCCTGTGAGTGGTGATGATTATGTCTATACAGTTTACCACTTGTTACGTTAACCCCTGGATTATTCGGGCAGTCTTTGTTGACGAATGTACCTAGTATGATTGGAGCAAAACTACTTGCACAGATTGACTCACGTATGAAACAAATTTTACACGATTTCGAGCAAGCGTTCGGAGGAAGAGATATGACATTTTGAGGTGATTTAAACCAGTTGCCAGCCGTCCGCCAAATTCCAATTTTCAAACGCACCAGACTACATTTTGCAGCTGATACGGTGTGGCATTTACTCGAATATTACCCACTCGAACGAATAATGCGTCAATCGAACATTGCCTTCTCCAGCGTTCTCACTAAAATTGGTAATGGTGACTCGTTAACAAAAGATGAAATAGAATATATGGAGGCAAGTGTAACAACAACGGTACTGGGGTAGGTGATGTAGCCTGGCTCGAATTCAATAAAGTACCCACGGGTGTCGGAACAATAATTCAACACGATCGCGAATTCAATTAAGTACCCACGGGTGGTACGAAGTACGTGGTGTGTGTGCGGGAGGGGTCGCAAAGGCATAAAATGTCCCTCGTGGTTGCGTACTTGTACGAAAGCTGTTTTTTTGTGGGTGTTTCTTTAATTACTCAAAAGTTGTGGGTTTACATTTCAAGATACGTAGATTTCAAATATTTACAATAATTGTTGACCATAGGATTGTAATGGGTTGTTGCAGATGTAAACCGCTTTTGAAGTACAATTTAAACCAATTAGTCTTTCAACAGTTCCAAACTAATCATTAGGCTATTATGTTTTCCTAGTATTTCTGTACTTTCTTTTGTTTCAGGTGACTTTGATCAGAAATCTAGCAAAATAAAAAAAAACGATAGTAAACGAAAACTCAGCCTGGGTGACGTGAGTCCATCATATCAGTGCGAGGTTGACGTTGTGAATGTAGTGGACATTAGTGAAGACAATGTCAAGAGCTCAGGAGAACAAGAAATTAGTCTGAAGAGCCATAAAAAGAAACGGAAAGTGAGCGTGGAGAAGATGTCGCCTGATGTTTCGGTAGAAGTTTCTGAGTTGTCCCCACCATCGGCCAACAACAGTTTGTTGAACTATTTCAACAAGGTGGACAAAAGTGAAGTTCTGCTGACCCCAAAGGTCGAGAGGTCGGTGTTGAAGGTGAAGGCAATGGTGCATGATCCTCCACCTAAGGATCCTGAAGAGAAGAAGAAAAGGTGGGTTTACATATAGTCAAAGTATGTTATAAGTACAAGGGTGAATCAAATATAAACCGGAATTATTTTTTTCAATTTTATTGAATTTACAAAAAAATACAAAAATACCACCTCATTTTTCTACATGGTCTCCTGCATTTTTAACTCACTTTTCCCATCGAATTGGCAACTTTCTGATGCCGTCCTTGAAGAATGAAGGAAGACGTGTAGTCAGCCAGTTGCGCACAAACTCCTCTACCGCAGCATCGTCACCAAACCGCCTTCCTCCCAGGTCTTCTTTCAGTGGCCCAAACAAATGGTAGTTACAGGGTGACAAATCTGGACTTTAAGGAGGATGTTCCAGAGGTCTCCAGTGCATTTGCGTCAGTTTTTCTTGGGTCAACCGAGCAGTGTGTGGCCTTGCATTGTCATGCAGCATATTCACATTTGGGATCGGTTTCCGGCGGCGCTTGTTGGGCTATGCTGCTTTTGTCTTGTCCAAAAGCCGGCAGTAGTACTCTGCATTCACTGTTCGTCGTTCATGAAGGAAATCCACTAGAAGAACTCCTTCAGAGTCCCAAAAAACAGTTGCAAGGACCTTTCCAGCAGAAAGGCGTATTTTGGCCTTAACTGGTCCAGCCACACCTCGCTCCCGCCACTCCATGCTGGAACGTTTGGACTCTGGGGCGTAATGATGAACCCAAGTTTCATCAGAGGTCACAATGCGATTCAGAAAATCATCTCCTTCCACCTAGTAGCGACTCAGATGCCTCTGAGACACTTCCTTGCGCAAATTTTTTTGTTCCTGGCTGAGGAGCCGAGGAACCCACCTGGCAGACAATTTTCTGAATTTGAGTTCATCGTTGATGATGCCTTGAACACTTCCGAAGCTTATTGCAACGTGTGAAGCAATCTCAGAAATTGTTACGCGACGATCTTCCTCAATAAGGTCCCGTACAGCACGAATGTTGTCTGCAGTGATGCTTGTTCGTGGCTGTCTTTGGTGGGGCTCATTTTCCACTGGTTCCCGGCCCACTAAAAATTTTTGTGCCAATCATACACCTGCGTCTTCGAAAGGGATGCTTCCCTGAACTGTGCATGGAGCCGTCTAAAAATTTCCGAAGGTTTAGTGCCTTCTTTTGTCAAAAACTTAATTATAATGCGTTGCGCGACAGACGGGTGTACCTTTTGCTCGCTTATGGCGTACTGAAGCAAGCGACCGCTCTGCAGAGTGCGTCCCCTCAAGATCCCTACTCCAGACACCCCCACCAACTTCCTCTCCAGTTCGCTACCGTAGCCTCCAGATAAAAATTCCGGTTTATATTTGATCCACCCTCGTAGTTTGTTTGTTTTGTACAGTGAGAACTGAACCAGTTCAGAATTGAACTAGGTTCCTACTAGGGCAGTTAGGAAGGGGATGAGAACCGTTCATTGCTCCTTGCAGTCCGTATTCGTTTTGAACTAATTTGTAACTAATAACCTCAACACTTATAACCCTCACGATGGAATCGTCTTCTACAATGCAAAAATTGAATGGTGTTGCGGTTTACACTTATTTGCCAGCATTAGGCAGACTTCTGCTAACGAGAAAACCATTCCAAAACTGCCAGTTTAACATTATGAGTGAATTTCTGCGGATCGAAACCTATTCCAGTCGATTTTGCATCCAAATTTACTTGGGAAAGACATACTATTAGCCTGTCTCTACAAAAATCTCGAAAATCCACGGTTTTGGCCAGTTTTCATCCATAGCATCTAAGTGTTTCAGATGAGTAGGCTGGCTAGAGGTTAAGACCATCTGAACTCTCAACTGGAGAGGAGGTAGGGGGTTGTAGTGGTGAGGTTTGTTCATCAATTCTGAGGCCATCGAATTCATGCTAATCAATGTACGGTGGTAAGCCGTGACAAATCTACCTACATTGAAACGTAAAATGACTAAATTTTGGGAAGAGAGGCTAACAAATTTTCGTTGTGTAATAGTGAGTCATATTGAAAATAAGTGGTAGGTATTAGTAGGTGCCCCATTTTAAAGAGGATTTGAATTTTCTAAAATTGTCTCTTATAAAATTCGTAGTGCCACTTAATCACTTTTACCACTGAACTGACGATTTATTCTTATTATTAAAAGTCAGTAAAATTGATAGTCCAACATTTAAAAAGATAAATTATCAGCATCTTTATACAGTCTCCTACCAGCTATTAACAACCTAAGTCCGAAGACTGGTGGGTATAGAAATAAAATAATGAAGAAATTAACCTTGAAAACCTTGTATTGTTTAAAAAAGAAGGACTTTGAGAAATATAAACTTTTTCTATTTTCTCCGTCCCATCCTTCCAGTTGATCACAAATCCGTTCTATTCCCTTCAAAGTTAAAAAAAAAAAAAAAACTTGAACTGTCACAATTAGTTCAAGAAGAAGCCTCTCTGAACAGTAAACTGAAAATCCCGAACTTGTTCTGTCGCTGTGCGTACAGACAAAAGAAAAGAGGCCATGGTCGGTTGAAAATCGTTCTGGAGGCGTTGCCATTTTGGAATTTCAGAAGACAAATAATCCAGCAAACAGATAACGATAATTACAAAAAGCTTCTTTGCCAGCACCACTAGGGAAATCGGAAGGGGGGGGGGGGGGGCGAGCCTGAATAAATTCTTGCTCATGAGTGGGGCCAAAAGTTCCAAAAAAAACGTGGACTGTCAGAACTAGTTCAAGACAGGTGTGGATAACCTCTCTGAACAGTGAACTAAGAATCCCGAACTCGTTCTGTTACTGTGCATACAGACAAAAGGGGCTATGCTCGGTTGAGAACCCTTCTGGGCTGACTTTGCATGGATACAAAACATATGTTCATCTTTAGATAATCAATAGATCTTGAGTATGATGTAGACATGACCGATGCACACCGTGGTATGTCATGATTCTTCTATCTGCCTGACGTTTGGTTGTCGACTGTTATCAATTTGAGTTGGTGTATTGTCTATCATACTCTATTGGAAAAGGGATATGATCTGTTGACAAATACATGGAGAATAAACTGCGGTTTATTTGAACATTCGAAAACAACAGTGTTGTATTCGTTTTAATTGCTTTTACATGTGTCTAACCCTCCAACGATTCTTGTACAGATCCCCCAATTTGGAAGATTTAAAAATTAGGCTGAGGAAATCTTTAACTGGCAGCAAAGACAAGAAGAAAAAGAAAGCCAGCAAAATCGAGGACTATGACATCATCGTTTGTGAGTCAATTGAAGAGCCAGTCGTTTCAAGTCTTGTTGGTAAGTTCCAAGTTAGATGGGTTAAACTTGTGAATCAGGGCTCATAGATGCATGAACGAAATTTCTCTGTTTTTTTGCTTTGTCACGATTAACTTTTGCTTACTTAATAAATGTTTATTCCTGTCATTATTATTTTAGTATTGCTCTATTCTTATTGTTTCAAACAGATGGCCCGGATGTTGAGAGTCTCACTCATAGACTTGAAGAGAGCAGTCCTCAGATTGTCGACTTCGTGGACGAAAATTCGAATTCCACGCCTGGTTCCAAGAAGCTCCCTAAAGTGCCTGCCAAAGTGAAACATAATGGTGAGAATCGGTTTTATGGTGGGGGATCCCCGCTGTTTTAGGGGGAAACATTCTGAATATATTTTTGATACGAAGATCGCTTTCTCTTCAATAGAAGAGCATAGACCTGGAGATTGTTCCAAGGTTTTGCATTGGAGTGAAGTTTTCAATTGAAAGAATTTCACTAGGATCAATGAATATGAATTTATGTACTTGGTAACATTAAAAACCATAAATACTGCAGATTTGGATCGATGGTGAAAGATAGAGAAAAACTCCCGTCCAGTCTGCAAGGACCTGGCAGTTCCTTCAGTGCAAAAGTAAAGTAAAGTAAACAAGGAATTTCACCTTGGATTTTCGTCCGACTACCCGGAGGTGTCGCGGACGTCGCCAGCCGTCCTCCAGAGAGGATCGGAACTAGGTCTGACGATTTCGCTCGTGGCTTCCCATTGCCTCACGCCCCTGGGTTGGGAGCGTTTTGGATTCACGTGATATCGAAATCAGAGGTCTAACGACAGGACAGGTACACAACACTTGATAGGATTTTGATCCTAATCATTGGTGCCAGCCGGATTCGAACCGGCTAATCTCTTATAGATTTCATCGCCGTAGCGTCTGTACCCATGTTGTTTGCACAAACGACCTAATTTCTTATAAGACCGATTTCACTTTGTTTAAAAAATCGAAGGTCTTTGCGCCTCAATGATAGAATGGCTTTTGCACGTTTCCTTGAAATAGAGAACCCTGGCTTGCTCTGCTTTGTTGTGCCAAAATTCTGTGCGTGGAACCTGTTGAAATATAACTTTAGTAACCCCTAGTTGAATTCAGTCCAATTTCATTGGACTAAAGATCCCTTTTGGCAAGAATTATATAGGCTTCCTCGTTGAATATTCCCATGACACCGGCAAAGTAGTCATTTTGCCCTGGGAATTTACAAAAGTTGTACCGAGAAGGGAATAAACTTAAATTTTCAATAACGGAGGTGTCGCGGACGTCGCCAATTCCTCCAGATTCATCGGAACTTAAAAACTGACGATTTCGATTTGTTAGGCGTTTTGGATTCAAGTGATATCGAAATCTGAGGTCCAACGACAGGACATACACAACAAGTTGTAATTTTGACAATTGGTGCCAGAATTCGAACCGGCTAATCTCTTATAGATTTCATCGCCGTAGCGTCTGTAGGGGCGTGTTAGTTTGCACAAACGATAATTTCTTATAAGACCGATTTCATATGATCTTACTTCTTTCGTCTACCCCAAGGGGTTTTTGAACGCAAGTCTTGGAATGGTTTCACGTAAGTTGGATCGAAGCATTGAATAGTAAGGGTTTCACATGTATTAAGGAACACGAAAGAATTATATAGGTAACAAGCAATGAATGAAGCAACACGAAAGACATTTGAAATCGATGTTATGCTTGTACGCTATAAAATAAACTATAAATTTTCGTACTGTTACTTGAAAAGTTGGCCAGAACAACAAATTTACTCAGGCTAGTATGCGAGAAAATCCCGTTTCCCCGTCGGAAAACGAAAGATCTGACGGCTAAAATCTAAACGCCTAACATATGAGGCTATGAGCATGTTTTTGACTGCCGTTGAGATAGTGATATGGATCCAGCGAACGACACATTGTAATTTTAAATATTCAAAATGAACCACGGTGTCGTCACCATTCAAATCCACGTAAAAAATTGCGCAGAACTTGTCTCCTAGCGAAAAAAAAACACTTCCCGTCGTGAGGTAGTCATTTTTCTGAGCTGAGTTTTCTGGCCAACTTTTCAAGTAACAGTACAAAAATTTTGTACATGAACATTTAATGTTCATGTAAGAGAATTAGGTTTTACGGATGACTCATTTTTCACATTGGGCTAATGACATTGTTTTACTAATTAAGCCTAAACAAAAATTCTTTATTTGGCTTCAGAAAGATGAGTCATGTAATGCCCTTTCTAAAGTATCCTCAGATTTGAGATTCGTTGGAAAATGTGGCAGTTATAGCTGTTTTTGTGACGGAAAGTCGAAAACGCGAAAACAATTCTTAACCGTGAATGACTCCCTTATACCAAGCCTTTACAAAAATATTTCTAGGACAAACTTTTGGTCACAAATTAGTTGTAGAATTCACCCCTACCCGGATGTCCACCCTTAACACGTTGACTGCCATGGCTACGTAGGCCGAGGGTTCCGCTCAGGCCAAAATTTTATTTTTGAAAATTCTTGTAGAAACACCTCTGAAAAATGATATTTTGATGGGCCTTTTTTCGAAACCATGGTCTCAGGGACCCAAAAAACCTGAGTACCCCTTTGGTACTCACTGGCCCAGGAGTGAACCTTTTGCTGAGTACCAATTTGGTACTCACCCCTAATTATCTCATAAAAAAGGTAAAAATAGGTTGTAATGATTATCTGTCAACGCTAACATCTTGCACAAAACTATTTATTCAAAAAAATTGGCCGAACCCTGTCTCAAATAAGAAGGTACCTAAATCATCGGTTTTTCAAAACCATACTCACTTCAATACGGACGGAAAAATACGATGCTAAGCACTGTACATGGATGCTAACGCACTTCTTAGAAGATTTACACTGCGTTCTAGTTCCGAAAACAGTTCATAAAGTGTCAAGAGTCGATGACGTCAGGATCGTAGGTGAGTACCAATTTGGTACTCATGGCCTGTGGGTAACCCTCTCTGAGTACCAATTTGGTACTCACTGGCAGTCAACGTGTTAAGTATGTCACCCTGTATATTCAAGGATATATCTGTACAAATTTCTGTAGTAGTTGCAATATTGAATACAGAGTGATATCTGTTCAGTAAGAGACATTGAGCTAATATTTCATTGTTGTCTCTTATTGGTTTTATGCCTTCTTGTACCTGCATAATGAAACAACTTGATAATGTTCTTTGTTTTAGTGTATTTCATAACGTATGTTTGAGATCCTCGTTCTCTATTTTTACAGGGACTCTCGCCTCATTCTTCACTGTTGGCAATCGAGTGCCCAAACCTTTCAACTACCTCAGTGAAGAGCAGAAACAAGCTAAACAGAACTTTCTACTGAGCGGTTCGCCCGCTAACATTAAAAAAATCGTTGCAGCTTCTGGGAGGTAAATCCAAGTTCACATTGATAATGCATGTCATGTACTTGTAGAACATTTTGATGTTTGACAAAGAACAAGTATCAGTTTTACGAATGCCCCAAGTTAACAATTTGCACTTTAACAAGTGAGGATCATGACGTTTTACGATGCCAGTTGATACTGTCAAGGGTTAAGGAGAAATCGTTGGTTTACATTTTGTGAGGGTGATGGAATGGTACAGTTGCCCCTTCCGAGCAGGTGGGATGCATTGTTATGCGTCCGATTCATCTCCCAAGGCGACAGATTCTAAAATCGGGAAGGGACCAACTAACCATATCCATCACAATTTTTAATACAGACCAGTGATCTCCATTGAAAAGCTGTTTAGTACAGAAATAATACATTTGTGTCAAAATTTGCTTCGTTTTTATAATTCAATTCACACGACTCATTCTGTTTCAAGATTTGAAGGACCAACAACTTTGAGTATGTAATGAATGGATAGTGAATTCAACGCTTTTAGATTTTACAATGTTTTTCGTGAAGTATACCTACCTATTTGTTTTTTCAGTACTAGTTCTGGTGGGACTCCTGCACCATTTCCAAAAATCAGCCATGTGCACCAAAAAGACCCGATGCACATTATTTGGAATTTGTCGAACGTCAAGTTAGAGATGAAAAATGTTGACGTGAATGTCACACTCCCACCTTGGTCTTCGATTACCCAAGCTCACCAAGTGCCGCCCGTTAATGGTGTCCACGAGCTGTCAAACGATCCACCGCAGTTTGACCAGAAAAAAGAGCTGAAGAAACTCAGAATCGAAGTAAGTTCATTAGCAGTTTTATAAGTTTTAGCTGTGTTAAGGCGGGGAAAACGGTGAGTACTCCTAGGGAAGATACAAAGGAATTGGATTATTTGGCTCCTGCCATTTCAAATCACCTCCTTACTTCAAAGGTTCATCAGTATTGAAAACTCAGCTATGAATGCCCTTGGACCTTAGAAAAATCGAAGCAGGGGTACCGCAGGGGAGCGTGCTTGGACCACTACTCTACCTAATGTACACGCATGATGTGCCGAGCACAGAAGAAACTACGTTAGCTACATTTGCTGACGATACAGCTATTCTAGCCGTAGCAGACACGGTGGAAGAATCAACTCAGAAGTTGCAGGAAGCCACAAATGCAGTAAATGAATGGACTCAAAAATGGCGTCTTAAATTGAATGAAGCAAAGTCCACTCACGTGAATTTTACCTACGAAAGGATACCCCATGTACCATTGTTCTTAAACCAGTGCATTATCCCACATGCCAACTCTGCCAAATATTTGGGTATGACCCTGGACGCAAAGTTGAAATGGAAGGAACACGTAAAGAAAAAAAATCAAGAGCTGCAAATAAAATTTCGCAAACTTTATTGGATTATGGGGCGATACTCGCAACTCAACGTTTATAACAAAATTCTTCTGTATAAGACATTGCTAATGCCTATTTGGACTTATGGCATCCAACTATGGGGCTGCACAGCAAAATCCAACATGCGAATGATTCAAACTTTCCAAAATAAAGTACTGAGGTGTGCAGTAAACGCTCCCTGGTACATCAGAAATGACGACCTCCATAAAGATCTCAGAGTGGAAACCGTAAGAGATACTGCGAAAAAATTAGCTCGAAGATATGAACAGCGGCTTCACGCTCATACTAATTTGGAAGCCATTCAGCTTCTTGACAACTCCAGTACTATTCGGCGCCTGAAGAGGACCAAACCCTTGGACTTGGGATGCTGATACCGATGTGATAGTGTAGTGTGGTGCTAGTTAGTGAACTCTCACCATAAAATTGCGTAATTATGTTATAGCTAAATAACTTGATAGTTACTTACTGTATGTATGTATGATGTAACTAGTTGTTATGTTCAATATATAATATATATAAATATACGCTTAAAAAAAAAAAAAAAAAAAAAAAAAAAAAGAATGCCCTTGGGATTTGAAGTTGTCTGTAATTTTATCACCGACATTCAAAGGTACGATTATCATCTAAACTCGTAAAGTGATTGTATTTGTACGACAAGAATGGAAAACTAATGCACTTTTCACGAGGCTTATCAAGATGCAGACAACCTCGATGTACGAGTATATTGCTATTTAGTTTGTATCTGAGAGACAAAGTACTGTTTAAAATAGTAATGCTAGGTGTATTTCAAAGGTACTGGTCGGTAATGAGACCTCTGTTTAGGATAATTCAGAATCAAGAAATGTGAATAATTGTCAGCGACGTTATTCTACTTAAACCTTCGCAAAATTTTAACTAGTTATTGTTTTCTCTGGTAGTTTGTTCTTGATGCTTTAATGATGTAATGTTTTCCACAGGCAGACGGTCTTCCTGTTTCCGTTTGGTTCAAGGACCTCAGGGAAATGAAGAAAAACGGCGAGGGACTGATATGGAGCGAAAAATACAAACCAAAATCCATAGTACACCTTTCACTTAGCAATATTCAGAATGTGGAGAAACTGCAAAATTGGTTGATAACTATGAGGGACAACACGAAAAAAGGTTAGTAGTATTGCTTAGAAGAATAGAATATCGTGGTATACTTACGAACCATTTCGAAGCTCCTTCTAGCTTCTAAAAAGTAAGGGCTGGGAAGTTTTTCCGCTCATTTACTGTTGAGGCTGATAAAACCTGATCGATTGATTTCAGAGGAATCAGAAGCTTATAACAGCGAAGACGACTTCATAATTGACGACGAATCTAGTGACAGCCGAGTGTCCAGATTCAAAAGGGCTGCGCTCATCACAGGTCCATGTGGAATTGGGAAAACATCAATCGTGTACGCTGTTGCTTCTGAATTAGGTTATCAAGTAAGGTCGACCATTTAGATTCAAGTAAACCGGCCAAATCACCCGCATCAATTATTCCTCTGATTTTGAAAAGAGATTATAAACCGTTGAAACAAGAACTCAAATTTATTTTATTTTTGCTGTGCAGATTTTGGAATTGAACGCTTCAGCGAATCGATCTGGAAAAAAAATTTTGCAAGAGTTTTCTGAAGCCCTTCAATCGCATAAAGTAGAAGCTAGTTGCACTGCTGATTTAAGTGAGTTAACCCGAAGAGCTGTAATTGTTCTTTCTAATTTGGTATTAAACATTCATTTTCTCCAATACTAATTGTATTTTTTGTCTTTCTTTAGTTGGCAAGAAAGGGAGCAAGAAGAAGAAAGACATCCCGAAACTTCCTAAGCATTCATTAATACTGGTTGAAGATGTAAGTTCCTGAACGCCTAATTTCTCTTTAAATCCAAATTTCCTGGGCACAATCTTAAGCAATACAGCGTATGTCTTCAAATCAAGCGTTTATGATTACGAAGCAGTGGGATAAATCACAGATCAGGGTGGCACAGTGTTCACAGTTCAATAATTTATAATCGGTTGGGGTAATGACAACAGCTCCAGTGATCCACTTTCTTCTGTGAGCAAAGATAACTTTCACATGTCCTTGTCAAGGTTCAACGTTATTATCAATTAGTTTCTGCAAGGTTACCTCCTCACCACTTCACTAATCAAGTTATGAAAATAGTAATTTATTAGGAGTCAGAGGTGCCCACTATATTTGTTCACAAATGGATATGTTCATGTGACAGTCGGGAATCACAGCTGAGAAAATACGAAAGGTTAGCTTTTGTTATTGATTGACTTTCTCACTAGGCTATCATATATGTACCGAAGGGCTGGGATTGTCCAGGAGACTGCTTGCATGGGCGGAGAGTTGGCTGGCTGCTGTCCACGACGGTTCATCTGAAGGACACCGCATCGAGATACTACATAAATTTCCACAGGGATCCCATTTGCGTGCCTTGCACTTCCTGCTAGTCCAAATAGTATTCCAAGGGGTTAAATTTCTACTGTTGCTGACGATCTGAAATTGTTTTGCACGGTCAAATCATCCTCAGATTGTTTGGTACTACTACCAGAAAGTCTCAACACCCCCCTACGTTAGTGCTTACTGTGAGGTTTGCCTCTCAACCCATCAAAGTGATCACAAAGACCTTCTACTTCCTCCCAGCTTCCATTTCTCCACCATTACATCATTGTTTTTCCCCCCATTAAGAGCAACTTGGGGGTGCTCCTTGACTATTGCCTCTTATTCTCGGACTAGATTTCAGCCAACTTTAACCGTGTAATTTGAGTTTGGGATTGATCAAGAGGAACACGAGAGAATTTGAATTATGTATCAGCAATAATGAATATTTATGACGCGCTGGCAATTCCAATTGCGGAGAATGGCTCAGCTCCGTCACCCTGGTCGAGAGGGTTCACTGCAGGTTTTTAGGATATGTGGCTTACAAGCTTCACATTGGGCAGAAAGAGCCTAAGTACTTTGCTGGTTGTCGAAAATCTGCTGAATCCCTCTGCTCGCAGAATCTTGGTGGATGTAGGATGTCTGCTCAGATTGTTTCAGGGATTCCTGGACGGAAGAACACTCCTACCCAAGATCAAGTTTCTCATCCCTCGCTTGATTTGATGTTCGTATGATCTCTTCTGGACTTCATTCTCCCCATTTTGTCCTGTTATCTAGGATGCCGCGAGTGATGAATCAAGCACTCCATGAGTTTTGCAACTTTGATATTTTGAACAATCAATAGAAGTAATTGAAAATAAAATACGTGGACATATAACCCCTATCTTTTCCCCCCTGGATATTTATTATTAATCTGACTTTCATATTTATTTGTACTGTAGTAATGGTTATAGTGGACTTGCCTTCAGTAAATAAGCCCTCTTTAAATAAGTTTACTGATTCATTAATCCATCTGGATATTGGCTTGAGGAGTTGGGAATTATCACGGCTACTCACATCTGATTGATTTGTTATCAACATATTTCTTGATGGTTTTCAGGCTGACTTGTTGTTTTCCGACAACGATGATGGATTCTTGTCAACAGCGGCCACTTTGGCGGCATCATCTAAGCGTCCTGTAGTCTTCATCGCTAATGAAAGAGGATGCAAACATCTCCTTTCCAAAATAGCCAGTCATCTCGAAATCAAGTTACACTTTTCCACCCTTAGACATGAAAGAATCAGTAAGTTAGCTATTTTGCGTATTTTCACCTTCAAAGTGGTATTTACAATTGTTCGCATTCCTTAAATTTGTTAACCGTGTTTTGTCCTACAGATGACTAAAAATAGGATTTGTTTTCTAGATAATTGGCTGAGAACGGTAAGCATAGCGGAAAACATGTCTATAAGTTCGCACGAAGCCTCTCAACTCATCTCTTGGGCCAAAAACCTGGACATCCGAAGATGCCTGTTACAGCTGGAATTTCTGCGCGCTGGCAACTGTACCATAATGAATGCAAGTGTTTGACTTCACATTAGATATTGTTCGATCGTTTTAGAAATAAAAATCTAGTGTGAGGCCTCTCTCTCTTGTTTCTACTGGATTATCATATAAAATTAAGGTATTGCAAAGAGTACCTTCGAAAATCTCCATAGTTGAAATAACTTTTAGACGTACCTACTAAAATGACTTACTAAAATAATTGAAAATTGGAGGAAATTAAGATATCCGACTACAAAAACAGTTGGCCAAGGGCCCAGTCCTATAATGTTTATTTACCTCTTCAATACTTATTTGATTGAAACAAATCAACATTATTTCTTCTTCTTCTTCTTATAGGGTTGATGTAATCGTGTGAAGACAGGCTGGTTAATATTATGTTTACCACAGTATAATTGATGAGATCATCTTGATGTTTTTATGCAGGGCCTGAGTTCGGACCGAAGAACTTCTTCCAGCGTTTGGCGTAAACTTGGAAACACAGATGTTTCGCATTCTTCTAGTCAAAACGGTTCTCTTCGACATTGCCTGAATTTGTTGACCGTTGCTGACGTTTTGCTCACCACTATTAAAACCCAGGTGAAATACTTCGTTTTCTGCCCATAGCTTTCATATCATATGGATTAACGAGAAAGAAGTTAAATTAAACTAGACGTTAATTTCCTGGACAGCGCTAGTACCCCAACGGGGTACTAAGACGCGGGGAGCGCTGGAGGTTCGCATCTTATCTGTATCCACCATCACCTCATGTTTTCCCTGCTGTTTCCTACTCTCTCTCCGTGCTGCTGTGTACTGTTTCGTACAGCATTACAACTTATTACTTTAAATGAATGCTCTAAATCAGTGGTTCTTAACTTTTTGAGGGCTGCTCCCTTGAGTGGCAGAAATATATATTGTTAACGCCCCCCTAGCGTGAGAATTCCGAAAGTTAGGGCATGGCATGGAGAAGAGATAAAGAGGAATGTCTCAAGATAGCAAAATGAAGAAAGACTTGAATCAATTAAACATTTTAATTGGAAAACAATATGATTGATTGGGAAAAAATAATTTGGTTGAAATAGATATGTTTCAGTGGTGTAGTTGTACTGGGGGCTTCCTTGCTAGTTTCTTGACGTCAGGTTCGATGTTGGTGAGATGAAGGTGCAAGTCTCCTCTTTTCTCGATGTCGAGTTGATTCCTCTTCTTTGTTATTAGATCAGTCACAGCACTCAATACCCACTCGACGAGGTAAAAAGAGGGGAAGGCAATTAATAGTTTCTTGACCGCAGTCCACACAACGGGAAGTGGGTGACTAATGTCTGCTTGTAGCCAAAGTGAGCCTATCACTGTCTCCTTCCTGGGAGCTGCCTTTCAACGTATCATTTGTTGAAAGTTCGACCAATTCTTCCTGAATCATAACTTCTGCTGTTTGAATATTCGCAAAAGGATTTATAATCCATTGGAAACTTCCAATGACAAAATATTCTCATAACGTTGGGAAAAGTTCTTATGCAAACATAACAGGTGTTCACAGTAATCTTCGACGACATCAAACGGTATTTTACTGTCCCTATCCGAATCCGACTGGATCGGAAACTGGCTGAACTCGTTGCAGCCAAATTTGTGCTCCTACGAAATGAGTTTTTTTTTTGGAAGGCTGAAATAACAGAATTTGTTTTTATTAAATTCAGGTTATCACTTTGAAGCTGCAAGCTTACTCCGTTGAGTTTTGCAAACAAATCTGTCAGGTATGCATATCTGTTCGAAACATTAACAACCTGCCTCTCAGTTGTTCATCAAGCACAGAATCGAGAAGATTCCAGAGCCTGTTGAGACAGGCTTCTTTGGACAGCCAGCGAACATCGGTGTGTAAGAGCAGCGAATGAATTGTCATTGTCCTTACACGGAATTCCGAAAAGTCCATCATTGAGTGCGTCGCTGCGAATTTTGTTGACTGCTGAGATAACATATTGCAATGGATGGTGCTGAGGTTTCCCCCAACTGTCTGTGAATCACGTAGTGAACAGCAATAATACCTGGTACCTCTTTCCTCAAAAGGGCGATGAACCCACGATGACGGCCCACCATTGCAGGAGCTCCATCAGTAGTAACAGACGTTACGTTCGCAAGAGTCATGGCCTTTTCTTCAAAATAATCCTTAACGGTGTTGAAAATAGATTGACCGTTAGTGTCTGCTACCATGCTTTTGGCAAAGAGTATCTCTTGGACGATTTTTCTTTTGTTCACAAATCGGAGGTAGGCGAACAGTAAAGTCTCGTTACCGGGCAGCGTGGATTCATAAATCCCAATTTTTGTTCAATTATGCAACAAACCTCGGGAATTTCGTTTTGGTGACAGGAGGGGGGAATGAAAGAGGTAAGCCAATCCTTTCAATCTCAGCTCAAGCGAGAATTCTCGATCAACTCACGTCAATCCCTTTTCTTTCAATTAAAATTTTGATTGAATTAATTTAAATGTTTTAGCTCACTCAATTTTCATTATTGGAGGGGGTAATAGTGATAACTCGAAATGTCTTTGCTATTTTAATAACATTCTATTGACATAACAACCTTTTTTTTCGATTTATTCAAGTGATCCTCAACCCTACGAGAATTCCAAACCAAATTTCCTGCTTTTTTGTTTGATTAAGGCTTTTGTCTAGTTTTTGAAAACAATCATTTTGTGTTTATAGTTGTGATGTTATAAGAACTGGACATAGGGTGTGTGTGTACTGCACGCATCTTGAACAAGTACGTTTCGTTATAAGTATATTGTTGTAATTCTGGTTCCTCTCAATTATAGCTGAAGAACGACAACCCGTGCCAGAGGTATTGGGAGTCCGATGGACGTGATAGCACTGAGCTGGTGTCTCCCACGGCAGAAAGCCTGAACCTGCTTACTGAAGACATGTCCGCATACAGTCTGTCTCTAATAGATAGTGTTCTGGGAGGAGAAACGACCTACCATCACAATATGTAAGCTCCATTCGATTTCCCTGGTTTAAGGTTTCTTAAATAAATTTCAAATCTTAATTGTGGTTTGATAGATTGTTCAGATTTCAATGGTTTAGTATTTCAACTTTTAAATATTATTCCTTAGGGTTGTTTGAACAAGACACCATCAACACTGGCACATCCAAATTCCTTAAACTGGTCCAGTTTGGTAAAGCTTAGGATGATGGGTGGGCGTATTTTTAAAATGTTTTCATTCGATTTTTGGAATTCAAGTGTGTGAAAATGTAAACCATTAAATGGTGGGAGGATTTAACATACTCATTTATTGGTCGATAACAAAGGTTTATTTTGAAATAATAGACCTATAAACTATGTATACCAAATTATGAATGAGTTTTTGAGAACGAATCATCTTATTTGCAACCTGATGTCATTTGCGTGATATCCTAATGGTGTCTCTTGCATTTACAGGGAAAAACAAGAGCTTTTTGGTTCCATGGAGCAGTGTTTGGTGTCTCCTACAACTTTGCTCAACCGGTCTGCTGTGGCTTTGGACATCTCGCCTACCCTGAGAGAAATATCTCGCTCGGAACAATGTAGATTCGCCAACCAAACCAAACGGAATAATCGGTGAGTCTAAATTACAGGACGTCCCACCTTATATCAATCAATCATACATCAGCTTCGTACACACTTGTAACTTGTTGATACCATGTGATAACATCGTTCCGTACTATCACTCCAGATGTATACATGGAAATATTCTGTAACAAATTTAATACAGGAAAGTAATCCGGAGAACCATTCTTTGACTCAATCGTGGCATCTCAACAGCAAGTGGCTGCCGCCTTGTAAATGTTGAGTGAACACCTATTGAAAAAGAAAGGAAGCTTTTTGTTTCCATATTTTGTTTAAATAATCATGAAGTTTTGGACAACACACCAAATTATTTGTGAAACTCAATGAATTGCAGCGTTTCTTTATTGTCCCTTTCCATGATGGTTAGTCACCTTTTTAATTTTCTCAGAAGCTACCGTTTCCAAACATTACACAGGTCTGCAACCAAAAAGCTGTTTGATTATTTTCAACTGATTCCCATGTATTTTGGTGTGCTGAAAACGAAAAAAATACTGAAAAAAATCCTAGACGTCTGGTTTGACGACAGATCGTGAAATCCTTCCTACATTATTCTTTCTCAGATTTCGCGTATTTTCCTAAATCTGTTAACTTCGACTGTATTTAATCGCAGAATATTATTTATGACCAAATAATAACCATTAACACGACTATAAACGAATTCACAGCACATCTGAAGTCTGCAGTAAAATAAAAAACTCCCAAATTATGTCGAATCCTAATTAGTAGGTACCAAAATGGAATTTCGAAGGTCCAATTTGTAGGTCCAGCAGTTTTATTTCAACTTTCATCTTGAACAAAATCAATTGTTGAAGAAGGATGATGCTCAAGCAAGTTCTAGAAGGGGTTTCTAAATAGGTAAACAAGAAAAATCGTACTAAGTTTCCAGGTCTGTCCGAAGCGAAACTAAAGGAAGGAGTTTTTGTTGGACCAGACATCAGAAGGCTTATAGCAGACACGGACTTCATCAGCACAATGACTCCACCTCAGAAAGAAGGTTGGACTGCGTTTACTGAGGTCATCAATAAATTTTTGGGAAATAACAAGGACCCTAACTTTAGGGAGATTGTGGGGAGAATGCTGAAGGCATTTCAAGCTCTTGGCTGCCTGATGAGCTTGAAAGTGCATTTCCTCCATTCGCACCTCAACTATTTCCCCCGAAATTTGGGAGCTGTAAGTGAAGAGCAGGGTGAGCGATTCCACCAGGACATCAAGGAGATGGAGACGAGATATCAAGGAAGATGGAGCGTTACGATGATGGCCGACTACTGCTGGATGCTGCTGAGGGACCTCTTTTCCTCAGAGGGAAATGTACCAAGAGAAGCCTCGAGGGAAAGAGAAAGCGGTTTTAATATGTTAATGTGAAGTTTAAAGTTAAATTTTGAGTTTTTACACGTTTTTGCAATTAAAAAAATTCACCTACAAGCGTCAGTTTTCATTTCAGCAGGAATATATACCCCTGATGATGGAACTGAAATTGTTCAAAACTGTGACGTCCTGGAAAAAAATGGAAGTCATTTTCGCATTCAGCGCACCAAAAAACATGGATATCAGATTGATTAACCAAAACAGCTTTTCAAAAAATATTTTTTGCAGACCTGTGTTATCTATTGGAATAATGAAAATCTAAAGAAACGTGCAGGAAGAGAGGGAAGGGGTGGGTAGAAGAATTAGAAAACGGAGGAGCAGAAGAGAGCAGAGTGGATGCCATCCTTACTTGTTCCACACTGTTCTGTTACTTCTCTTTAATGCAACGGCAAAAAACTGCCAACCAAGCAATTGGGACTGCTGCTGTAACAGTGATGCAGTGCAGTAGTGCGTTATGTCTACGCTTGTGCAACTTTTGTTCATCAGAGGCATGCGTCATAGCACAAGGTGTGACGCACATGATGAATCCCGAGAGGCGTGCCACATCCGAGTTGCACAGGAGTGTTGAACGGTATGGGGAAAGGGTAGCGTGTGCCTAACCGCAAGGGTTGGATTTCTGTGCATCGCTCCGTTCATCTCGCTTGAATTTTCCATTGAAAAGTGCCGTCTTCGTTTTTTATTGTTTATAAAATGTCTGATGCGAAGGGAACGCTTGAATTCATCGAGGATAACAGTAAATTACCTGCTCTCTGGAATGTAAATGAAAAAATGTAGACAAACAAAATCTTGCGGAATGATGAGTTGGCCATTTTGGGGTGCAAAGTACAAGTTGGACACCAAAAGTGTTAGAAATGAAATTGAAAGCATGAGGGCCTACTTTTCCAAAGAACATGCAAAAGTAATAAAAATAAAAGGTTGAAAGAAACCTGACGGGCACAAACGTGGATAGGAATCGAAACTTGCTTCCAGGGCATGCCTCAGAGGGAATGCTTCATGAGGCAAGTTTAAAGACGCAGATTGAAAGTTGAACGACGAAAACGCACAAGTGTAGACAAACCGTTGTACCCAGTTTTTGTGGAACTGAATGGTCAGGCCTGTAATACTTGAAAGGAATTGTTAAATCAATTCTACCTTTACTTGATTACGATTTCTTGATATTATTCCCTTTTTTGAATTACTAAGGTTATTTTATATCATCACACTATATAAAGACGAAAATATCAGAGGAGGTAGGTATATCCGTTTTTCAGGGGGTGGTGATGATGGGCGGGTGAAGTTTTCATTCAACTTCCCTCATAATATTGCAGACTGTTTGGAACGAGCCACTTGTTGCTTCACTCGAAGGGACCGTCTCCTTCATGGTTGGTTGGCAAATGTGGTATCTCCACCCCAGGAGGCAATCACACATGAGAAGCGGTAGACTTTTGTCGGGCCTGCGACCATTCAAGGCTTAGGGTGGGTTGGATGGGAGACAGCTAAACTAGCTTGGGCTGTCTGCAGGCCAACTCTACTCAAAATGATACCACGGGAGGAGGGAGCCCCAGCTGCCACCGATGCACCGCCGAAAGGCACAGCATCACCGGCCTGTCCTCCGTCAGAGGTTGGATTCATGGTGGTAGTGAACTCTCTGGGAAGTAGATAGCCGTCCCCCATCCCCCACACGTTGTAAGTTGTGGGGCCCTTTGGGCAGAAGACGAAAGTCAGTTAACCCAGGGGCCTCTCAAACAGCAACTTCACCAACTTCTCCATGTTACTTCACAAACGTTGTTGATAACTTTCCCTATGTTAGTATCGTATGTGTGTTGGTCTTTCAAAGCCCATAGTGACCAAATGATTCGAGATAATGAACTATTGCCGCTGATCCTAAAAACTGCGCCCAAATCACAGCTCCCCATTGGTATAATCAATTTTGATTTTACTCTGCTGATTACAGGTAAAAAGATGCGTTTGAGACCAGGAAAATACACTATGGACGCTAAGGGCTTTAAAAAATGGAAAGTTACTAAGTTCACTTTTCAGGTTGCTTTATTCCCCTTAAAATTCAACTGAAAAAATTATATTTGGTAGGTAATAGGAAGATAGGGCATTTTGCGGTCCTTCCAAAGGTCTCTTCAAATTAAAGATTACTCTGGAAACTATGTCCGTTTTAATGAAGTAAGGCTCAATAGCACAACAAAAATCTTAAATCGTGAATAACTCTGAATACAAACGTTTAAAAAAACTATGAGGCGTTTTTTGTTGCAAATTAGTTGTAGAATCGATCGCTTGAAGGAATGAGACCTATTTTGTAGGCATGCTGTATACACGGCTCTAGGGTCCCTTCTACTATGCAACCCCTTCGTGGGGTATCCCTTTATCCTTCATTGGGAATAATTATGTACGAAGAAGTAAGTTCCCTTACAACATTGTACAATATTTCTCGCACCTGACTCCTTGCAGCCTTGTCTCCATCTAAAACAGACTACTGGCTGCTTGCTGACAATGGAGGTTGTTTGTCGATTGCATGATTTTGATGGAATGCGCTGCTCAGGGCAGGCTGTGAAGCTTTTAAAAATGCGGGTTAATAGGAGCAAATACACGTATTGATATGCTAAATACATGGAAAACGCAGTATAAACATTATAAAAAGATAAAGAAGCAGAATAACCCAGGATAACTGCATAAAAAATGGAACATGATATTGTCATGGCAGCCAACTTAATAGAGCATAATTCCCTATCGCTCCTTTAAGTTCAGGATGCCAGGCCTTCAACTTCTGCCAGTCGCCTGTGGAGTACAGGGTCGGAGGGCCATATTCTAGGAACTGAACTACAGTTTTACAAATAGATCAAAATCTGCAGAAAGGAAAAGTCTTAGTGTTTTTTACCAAGGTAGGTCGAGGACAGATTTTAGTGTTTTACCGCACTATTATGCTTGCTTTATGTCTTGAAATTTCTCATGTTCAATTTAGTGTTTTACCGCACTATTATGCTTGCTTTATGTCTTGAAATTTCAATTTTCCCATATGTTCACGTAATTCATCATCTTGCTTCTAATGTTTCATGACTATTTAGGCTCGTTGCAATCTTGGAAAAGTGTTAGGTTGGTATTCATTTGCTTGCTATGTTGGCAGCCTTGCAGTTTTAGTCAGTTTTCCTTGGACTTTGTATTGTTGGTGACCATCCTTGGTTATATTCTTGTGCTTTTGATTGATAAAACTTATAAATTATAAACATTCGTTTATTAATGCTGTACTCTTCTCATTTGAGTTAAATGTTGTTCAAATTAAATCTAATATTAATTAATGTAAATCTTGAATAGTTTTATCATTGCAACTATTAATTTTTCTTCAGATACTTCCACTACCTCAGACCAGACGATAACAGAGCCTCGCACAAAATGGACTTTGAACGCTACAGTCAACCCTTCAGTTTTCCCAACCCTACAGGAATACCCCCAGATTTCGAGTCAACCACAATTTGTAACATTGACCATCAGCCCTAGTTTTATTGCCTGGATACCGTTTCGGATTTTGTACATATATTTACCGAATAGTTGAACTAATTATTTTATAATGTTGAACCTGTATATTTTAAATAAATTGATGTTATTACCTAGTTGTTGCTAGTCTGTAGGATGAATTAGATTTATCAATAGCATAGTATTTAATTTCATAGATTTTGAGCGTATTGAGTACCTATGCCTTCCGTTTCTGTGCCTTTTTGGACCCTGCTGGAAATGTTGTGCCTTTTCGTCCGGCATTAAAATGCCCAACGTGTAACGATTGATTCGACCAAACTCTGATAACTTACAGCTCAGAAATTTACCTTTATTTAATTATGTTTCGGTAATTTTATGAATGTGAGAAATACAATGTATAATTCGCACTCTTGGTGTTTCTTGATGAACAATCTCTCCTAACATTCTCAACTAATGTAGATGTGTAAGTTGGGTTTCTTCATTCAATAGTCATTTGATGAAATCAGCTCTTTTATCTGAAGAGATTCTGTGTGGCAAAATTTTATCTTACATATTCGTTCCACCGCTTACCCTCTTTCTACTAGATTTTGACGAGGTCAAAATAATACATAATGAATGATGACGATTGTGGTGATTTAAATTCGAAAACAAGAAAAAATTGTAGAATGCGTAACTCAAAAACTGAGCAAGATAAAATAGGGAAAAGTTCCAGTTATTCGTGATCAGTTCATGATCGAATTTTCTAAAATCATTATCAATTTATGATGAATCAAGATGAAATTTATTCAAAATAAAACAAATTTTTAATTTAGAGAACATTTTTAAGCGAACACAAAGCTTCCCTACCTTCCAAAGTAAGGAATCAAAATGTTGAATACAACTGTGTGGAAGGCTCCCACAAGATTTGAACAGGATACGAATTAAACAGAACAGGTATGGTGTCAACCGAATATATTTAACGGAAAGAAAGTAATAAGATAATATGGATGGAGGGAGTTCAAACCTCGCTAAAATGTAATGTTTTACAAACCATAAAATCATGTAGCAATCAAGTAATATATAAAGCTCAAGCCATAAATATTGAGATCAAATCAAATAAAATATTAAAAGAATTCTAAAATGGAAACTTAATGCATAACTAATAATTTAGGAAACGATCTAAAATTAAAATTACACGGGAAGTGGCATGAAAAGCAAAGTCAAATAATTATATGGTAAGCATTTATAAAGGCATTAGCTACCGAGATTCTTAAAATAATATTGTACCCTGCTGCCAAATGCCAGTCTTGAAGAGGAAATTTGAAGGTGAAAACAGAAAAACAGCCCTTGGAAAATGCCAATGACAACTCCGCAGAATACTGCTGATGATATCAAGTTCTATGAAGATGGGCACGTGAGTTCTGGATGGGAACACGTGTTTATGGACTCAATCAACACAGAACCCGCTAACATGCTTGCTTCATCCTCTCCCTTTAAAGGACACAACATACGTTCTGCAGACCACCATCGAAGCACAACAGTCGCTATAGCTTTTAAGAATAGGGACTCTTCGGAAAATGTTTAACCACTCAAACCTTTCTCAGCACTCCTTTTTTCATTGTTCCAAAGAACTAACTATGCAAAGGATCATGAGGTCTTTCATCCACATAACACTGTGTAAATAGAGCGAGTCCCCCGTTCGATTGTACCCTCTTCACTCGATGTAGAAAATAAGACTATGTTAGTCTCCACTCATCATATCAGAGTGGATATGTCATCGTATCACAATGATATTGAGAGAGCTCAAAAAGCAAAACAAAAACAAGATAACGATGGCGAAAGGAGAAGGAGGATTGTTATCACTTGAATACTTGGTCAGTTGGTCGGTAGGCTGCGCTAGCTACCACCGTTCTGTTTGCAAGGTGGGGGGATGAGTTGTGTATCTAGTGTCATGTCTTGCACACTACTAGGAATGATTCTTATCACTTCCATTATCAACGTTTTGCTGACCGTTTAGTCCTATATCTATTGTTTGTTCTGTGTTATCAATTTTCGGTCTGTTTTATGATTTTCTGTTTTCGAAGTTATGAGTGTCATTTTGGTATTACAATGAGTAATATTTCAGTAAAATGTATAACCAAATAGCCTGTGCTGCAACAGACGTTGAAAATACAAAATCGTGCCAATTCGCGACAGAAGTCATGTCTATTGTACGACATGTGTATTGAAAATGAAAATTTCACCCAGTTTTATCCCATTGGTGCGTGATTGAAATTTGTATTTGGCTGAGAAAAACAACTCTTCTGTCCCTTTGTTGATCTCTGTGCAACCTCGAGTATTACGGAAGGAACCACCATGCCCGTAGATAGATCACCAAGCTGTATTAAATAAGAACACTGTTCTAAATAGTTTTACGGATCAATCATAATGTCATCATAGAGCATCAGGAGGTGGGGACAATATGTAGGTATTAGAGCATCACCAGCTTTAAATTCGCTCCCTCACACCTGGAGCCCCATCACTACCATGACAACTAAAGGCATAACTCAGGGGGATGGATGTAACCGTTGATAGGGCAAAGAGAAAATAATAAAAGGTCTCTACTTAGTGAAGGTATTTAGGGTAGGGGTTCATCGAGAAAAAGGTGAAGCCAGAACGCAAGTTATCCCCCCTCCCCCCCCCGAGCCAGGGATTATTGATGGGGTAAATTTTCTGATTGTCTAGCACAGCTGGGGGTACCTCAGTTTCTGGATACCAGCCCTTAAATAAAATTATAGTAGGTGTTGACTGAAATTGAGCAAAACCACAACACTGATGTGCTAGGCATTTTATTCGTTGCTTGTGACCCGTTGTGACCTTGATTTTCAGTCTTTAAACAACAGACACAATTACCATTACAACTTATCTGTAAATGTGCCCTAGGTTCAAATGCCCACCATCTGCAGCTGCACAATTGTGGGTTGGCCCTGGGCCCTCCCTCTTCCATTTTTCCTCCTGTCATCAAAGCCGCGGACAGTGTTGCCATTCCATCAAAATTACGGTAGATCTACCAGTTTTCTACTTCAACTCCTAAAAAACTTAAAACATTGATTTAGACAGACTGTAGAACTCTGATGGATTTTTAATATTTCAAAAGGACCAGATGGTGAAGTATGCTGCCTCCTGTCTAAACGCAGTCCGTCTCTCCTCATACTAAGGATAGTCCACTCTATCACCGTTCACAGTACCCATTGCATCATGTGCATGAGAAAAACTAAATATTGCAGTGTTACATTACAGTCTGATCTCAAGTTAACGTCAAATAGCAATAGTCTTAAGCAGGGTTCACATCCATCCAGCAAGCAATCTGGAAAGGAATATGAGCAGCTGATTGGTTGGACATCAGCTGGGGAGAGGAAACATTTTGTCCGCACAGGCACTTTTGAAGCAAACTATACGCATCAGTTTTTTCAAATATTTTTCGTTCCGGATGGCGCAGTTCACTACAGCGCTTACGGAATGGCGTTGGGAACCGAAACAGCTGTGGGAGGAAGCGCGGGAAACGAGTTGTTGGCCAATTCCCCTCCATCCCCTCCACTGCTTTTTACTAGCTTCCCCTATCCGTTTTTACAAACGTTCCAGATGGATCTGAACCCTGCTTTACGTCATCAAAAGGATCACCACAGGGAAGCGTGATGGCATCCATGCTTTTTATGAAAACTGTCTAATCTCCCCACTGTTTTTTGCCCAGGAACTCTCACTTCTATCACAAGTGTCTTGTCGTCTTAGACGCTGAATGTGTTTCCAAGGACTCGTTGGTTAACTATAGCAAAATGCTTCGATTTTATGATTCAACAGAACGCACAAGTTACCTACTGAGTTAAAACAGGAACAACATTTACCTTATCCCACACAGAAACAAAGATATGAAATCATGCCCATCACTCCACGGTACAAATCTCTAACGACAGGGATAAGAGAGGTGCATGTTCTAGAAAGGCGAAAAGTAGCAAACCTTTGGTTTTCTGTCAATCTAAAGCTGATTTCCCAAGGGCTGATTTCCTGACTATCAAGTTTCTTCTGAGATCTATCAAGACGACTAAAGATAAATAATCTCAAAAAACAATTAGCAGGAGTCTTGCTGATAATTTTATCAGCATAGATTAGCAGATTAGAAGCCCTTCGATTTGAGCAATTTTGTTTACGATTTTGGGTCTTGATATTACTCTACGAATGTGTGGTTTGTGAAAGGAAACCCTCGATACGTGCACGACAACTCAAGAATGAGCAACATATTTTTGACAATTACGCAAAAAAAAAGTTAATTAAATTAACAAAAGTCAAAGTTTGAATAGGTAGGTAATAAATCGTTAGAGGATAAAAATACATTTCTTAGCAAAATTTGACAATCTAAATATATAAATTGAAGAGTACAGGGAGAAACCATCAACGCCAATTTATGCATTTTCAACTTTAAAAACCAATCAGATTCATTTTGATTCAAATTTGCCGAATTAATTACTTTTTCCAAAAAATATTCATCATACATGGTCTCCAAGTAGGTAACTACGCTCGTCGGAGCTAAGATGAGGACCTTATTTTCTCTCATTTTCGGATGAAAAATTCACAACCAAAGTCATTTTTAGTTTTAAAAAAATGACTAAATCTTTGAAACATTACGTAAGCAAGCTAAAATGACACCAACCTTATTTTCTCAAATATCAATCGCTATTTTTTATTGCAGATTAGGACTGTACGCAAAAGTTCAACATTAACGACCATTTAAGCTAGAAGCGATAGGAAAAATTAAAGAGATTGCCAAAATTTGTCTTTTACCAGAGTGTTTTTCGAGTTTAAGCCCCTATAGAGGAGGTTGTGGTTTCAAGATGGCCGCGTCTCCTTCATTGGTTTTTTGTAGTGAGTGGGAGCATATTGAAACTGAATTCGCGGTAGTTGGCATTCGTTGTCTTTTCTCGCCAAAAGAGAATAATGTCCTAAGAAATTGCCACAGGAAGATTCGGCAGGTATTCTGCCTCTAAAAACCTTTGATTCCACGAGTCGTTGGACTCATCGATACTCGCCCGGGATTTTTGCTGGACAAGTTACACTTTCTAAAACACATTGCAAATAATGACAAAAGAATTGACCAGCTAATCTTGTAGGAAATAAAGAATAATAGATCATGATAATAGATTATATGGTTGACGGATAGAAATATTTTAGGTACCTTTGGAATACTATTTCTACATCAACCTTCCTACTTCTTGCCAGGTATTCTCGCTGTTTGAGATCAAGTGCCAATTTCTTTGTTGGTGAGCATTGAAAAGTGGTTAATATCTTGGAAGATGTAGTGTATTCTTTAAAGATTATGCCATTTCACCAATTAATAATTTTGTTAATTACATTTAATATTAATAAAACTTCAATAAAAACAGGGAGCGCAGCTGGAAATGAAATATTTTATAAAAGGAATATGAAATGTAAGCTTGACTTGAGCTGTGGTTGGGTTGTAGCGAGTTTATTGTCCTAATTGGTTCTTTCCATGAACGGCAAATCTATCGAAGTGATTTAACTGATGTATGACAGTTTCGATCTATGCCCCATTCTGAATTGAATGCTGTAACCAACTCATTTTCAGATAAAACATGACATTGATGGATTTTCCCTCGTGCCCTTCAATACAATTTTGAAGGAACATTGGTACCTACTTTTAAACACGAAACAAAATTACAAACGTTCTTCCCCGAAAATTGGTTAGAAATTTTTAACCAAGCTCGCCAAGTTTTTCTTAGAGAAAATACTAAAGTGAACTGAAAAATTAGATGACGAGGGGGACAATCGCACACCACTAAAAAGATAACCTATGCATACGTGATACAATAATATGTAATAAAACCACTAATGGAAACAGTTCACATCAATAGATAGCAAAAATACATTTTTTAACACCAACTAGTATTTAGTATTTTATTGAACACTATTAGGTACAAGTAAACTCCAATTTTTGCGATGAAGTTCAATTCAACAGTAGGAGTTTTCGTTCTCACATTACACAATTTCGTACAGATTATATAGGTGGTGTGGAGGGGCTGATTGCGTGAACCTTCAAAACCGTTGATGCTGATGCCCTCAAACAATTGAGGCGGTTTCTAAATTCCAAAACAATCTTTCATTTACCGGAGTAAATCGTCAGTTCAAACGCCCTCTTCGTAGAAAAAGATTATTTTGATTGTAAAATATGAGTTTGGAACACGTAGACATTTCAATTTTTGAAAAAGAACATATTACACGATATTCCTATCCTGTGAATGATTATCGACAAATGTCCACCTTTTGAAATATTAATGTTTTTGATTTACCTATGCGGAATACTACAATATTCCAATTGGAATTCAGGTTACTCCAAGCTCCAGTCGCTTCCAGCGCCTTCATCGTCCCCAGCTCCGGTCTGCACGATATCAGGCACGCAAAATCTGCAAAAAGCAAACCAGAACAAGTTGCAGTCTTGCAGGATCATCGCATGACCCAACGATGGGTTCAGAAGCCCCCATCATTGGACTATAAAGCAGACTGCCAAGGGGGTGGTCTCTATGAGCGAACGACGATATAACAAATTTCAGGTTTTGTGAAAATTTTGACTGCAAATCATTTAAAAAAGAAAATTCATTTTACATTTTTTTCATATTCATGACAATTAAACCTGTACCTGTATCTCTGGTACATATCGGTTCAGGTTACAGAGAAATGGTCTATGCCCAACGAACTCATCTTCCCTTTTGGGATGCTTGATATTTTGGCGAAAGAACGAAGTATATATCTCAATCCTATCAAAAGTTATAGTCTGGAATGAAATTCATAATATGTCACTAAATTATACAGGGTGTCCCAGGAGTTATGCACAAACCGACTCCTACGTGTTCTACAACTCATTTCCGACCAAAAATGCCGCGTAGCAATTTTTGCCAGAGGCCTCGTTTTCGAACTCTTGTGTACAACTCACGCCCTAGCGAACACGTATGTAGTACAAGGAAAAAATATTGTTAGATAATATTGTTTATGTCACTGATCCTTCCTTATCTAGAAAACTATATGTTTCTTATCTACTAATTGTTTTTTGTCACTAAGGTTTTGGTTATTACTACCAGCTCCTTTGGCTGGCCAGCTTAGAAGTGCCGCAGACGGTGTGCACAGACGAACGGGTTTATGCATCCGACAAAACTAAGTTAAATCGTCACTTGAAAGGTCTGGCGTTGTCACCATTCGATTCAGCGAGAAAAGTTACGTATATCCCGCCACCAACCTTTTTTCGTCAAGACTTTTGGAAAAACCTCAATTCTAACAGAAAACACACGTTTTTCTGCAGGTAAACACCATTTCCTTAACTAAAAATATTTTTAAAAACGACTACACCGTTGGAATGCTGACATTTTGGCGCACGTTTTACCAGGTCTGCACAGTTCTGCGTCAAGCACTCATGGAGTTTTTAGGCGAGATGAAAAACAGGCGATTTTAAGATTTTACAAAACTGCCATTTCGCGCAGCAATCGCACATCTTCAATGCAATTTTAAAAAAGTTTTCAGACATCAAATAGATAGAAAATGTAACGTTCTTTCCAACGGTGTCATTAAATTTGAGCTATCTCCAAAATTGAGGGAGTTACGACAGTTTTAATGACTTCAGATCGAAAACACGAAAAAAATCTTAAATCGCGAATAGCTCGAAAACGAGGCCTCTGGCAAAAAAATTGCTCAGAGGCATTTTTGGTCGGAAATGAGTTGTAGAACACGTAGGAGTCGGATTGTGCATAACTCCTGGGACACCCTGTATATATGGATATATGGAGGTGAAATCCAGGAATAATTCAAACCGGATTCCCAAGAAGAAACATTTTTTAAAATAATTATTTTAACATTTTTGGAACTATCGCAATAGCTTCATTTTCTAAGAAAAATCGCTCAACCAATATGTTTGGGGAGTACTGTCGTTCAAGTCTGTTTCTTGAACAATCAGTTTCTTCAATGCAATCAGTTGGATTGACAACCTCAAGCAGAATCATGGAAGAAATCGTCTTTAATTAGATGCTGATTTCGGATTTTCGGCTCTATTGAAAAGTGAGTTTTTAAAATCAACGCTTTTATAGAGGGGATGCGATATTCTCGGGCCATCCATCCCGCACTTTGGTTTCCAGTTCCAACATTGAATACCTGTCAAATATGATGCCGTTTTCAATGAGGAAGTTTTCGACATCACCGTCGTAGAATTCGTCACCCAGTTCGTCTGTTATACGCACGAAGTTACCAATGACGTTTCCTTCCTTGTAGACGATCAAAGCGGGGATGCCGTCGATTTTGAAGCTGAAAAACAAAATTCATGAAGAATTAAATCTCGGTAACTTGTAAGCAGACATGTTGGGTTACCTTAATCAGCAGCTTTTCGGTTTATTATTTCTATTAAGGAACCTTCGGAATAGACGATGAAAAAAAAGTTAACCTTACTTCTATATTTGCTGTTTTACGTTTCAAGGTGTAGAGAATCCAAAAATCTTAAAAACTCGGATCTTCAGATCCCTGGGTGCTTTTTACTTGCTAAAATTCAAGAAATATGGAACATGATTTTGAATTGTTCTGTAATTGCATTTGGTCATTCAAGTTTATTGCATTCAAGTTACATTCAGCGGTTTTCTTGTGTGAAGCTACACTAGTGACCCAACTTGGCAGATGTTTCCATGTTCTACTAGAAGAAGGTTGGTGAGTGCTGTTCGGTGTTCTCCAGAAAAAGCTTCGTTGACTTATTAGATGGGAGAAAGACAAGGGGCACACTGTGGTCATTTCACTATCTAGCAGGACAAAAGCCTAAAAATCAATTTTTTTTTTTTTTTAATAAAAAAACTTGCTCTATAATTGCCCAGATACATAACCATGAACAAGAAGGAAGCCTGCAGTGTATTAAAAACTTACATGACAAGTTGAGAACTGACAACAGATTGTCATGGGCCTGTGTCATGGTCAGAACACAGCAGGATAAACGGATCATCAATGAACCGACATTTTATGATTTGTATTCCAAGTTCCTTGGCATGTAAAGCGACAACGTTTGAGGCGAAATGTATATTTTTAGGGAATAACAAACCAAAATGTGAAACAGTGTTTGAATAAAGTAAGGCTGATAATGAATGATCTTGCACGTTTTATAACCTTTTGCAGTTTCAAGTTTTGTAACACTTTCTGATCAATCCTTGGTCTTGCTGTTGGTAAAACCGTTGTAAAGAATGTAGAGAACACCCACTATGGTTCGACCTCTCTCCTTTCCCATATCTTTGCCTCTATTAAGTTAAGTGTTACAGCAAATAATTATTATTCACCCCCTGATATGTCCCTATTTATTATCCCTTGCAGCCCACACCTACCCTCAGCTCTGTGGTATCTTCTTACCTTCAATTGAAATATTTTCAGCATATCCCTACAATGGAGTAGTCAGAGAATCCTTCCTTTCATTGACTCGACATTTAAAGATTTGGTCCTAAAAGGAGAATTCTCCAATTGCTCTAAATCGCTGACTAAATGAATAATAACTACATACTTTTAAATGTAAAATACAAATTCAAACAAAGACGGTTCACAGAAAACTTTTCCAACAACTATTACAAACGCTGGTTATTATAAAGGCTAAAACAGCAGTCTGCATAGAAGAGTCAACAAGTCATTGCGGTGTGAAACAAGTGGAACGCAAAACAAACCCCATTTGAGGCAAACGCGGAAGTTATCATAAGCAATCACTAAAAATGATCGAACCTTCAGTTACAATAATCTATAAGTCAACCAAACAGTTTCAACTATTATGATAGAAAATGAACATAAAATACTATGCTGACCAACACAAACAAATATTTCCAATATGTGTAGACAAAAAATGTGTAAACAGTGGTAGGGACTAATCATGCAGGAATCAAGGAGCTTCATAGTGAACAACTGTGGAAATTAAGTACCATGATTGATAGCAACACATCAGGAATATGACCCAGGTAGGACCGCAATTTCACACCTACTCAAACCTTCCTACCATCACTGCCGCGAGCACACACCTCTAAGTGCGAACACGATTTTTGCCAACAAAAACAGTGGTTGGCGAAATCTGAGCAGCGGGGGAGGGGGGGGGTTCTATCTTTTCTCGTATCTTCCTTGGCCCACATACCCTCACCTCTGCGGTATCCCTCAAATTGAATTGTATTCCATACATCTCTACAATAAAGAAGTCAGAAAATCCTACTTTTTGAACCTTTCTGGTAGAGACATATATGTTGCTTGGAAAAATTTGGATCGCGTTTCATCATACAGGGAAATAAGAAACGAAGAAACATGGTAATCTCTAAGATCGTCACTCTGGCTTCCTGATTTGTCGTAGGTATCTACCTATTTGCTTCTCCCAACAGTAATACTATCTAGGGGATTTGGGGGCTGGCTCTCAAAGCAAACCGAGTAGGTGTACATATAACTACACAAATCATATGTGACTACACATGAGCTGCTCCATTATTAGACAGAAATGATAAACCGTTCTGTAATAATGTACAGGTTTCTACCGTAGGAAACTCCAAAAGGGCGTACCTCACCAAATGTTGTGAGTAAAAACATAAAAATAATATAACAAATAAGCTACTCCCACTAAAGATAAAGATATTTTCTTCTTCTTCTCATACAAGGGTAGCTGATAAGGAGTTTACTCGTTACATTTCAAAACAACTCGTCTTAGATAACAGATAGATTCCTGTACCTGTGACTCATGCCAGCACTGGAGCCGACCATCCTGCAGAACTTGACGTTCGGATATTGTTTCGAAAGTTGAGCAAGACTCTGGTTCATCATTTTGCAGGCTTTCACATTCTCTTCGTAGATGTGGACGATTATCGTCGTGGATTTGTCTTCGTCGTCAATGGCTTTTAAGAATTCCTCGCCTGAAAACCGAAAACAATGGTCAACAATATTCTATTTGAAAATTTTATATTTCGTAAGACGGAGCATGCATATCAGAATGCTTCAACCCGTTTATCGGCTTCAAAGCCTTTTAGGAGTTCACTCCAGTATCCACATTCACTACATCACTAGGTTACTGCGATCAAAACAAAAACAATAATAAACCAAAAAACGCAAATGTTGGCACCATAAATCGGACCGGACATCGGAAATGGTTTGAGCTACGGACCTGGGGAGGGGCTCATTCGATTCCTCAGTGGAAAGTTCTTCAAAAAAAAGTCAAATTTAGGCCGCCTTGACTTTTTTTGAGGTTTTTAGGGATTTTACAAAACTTTGACAACACTTAAAGGGCACTTTAAATTAAGTGAGAGAGCTGGCTAAAGAATTGGGGCGTTGTCGGACCAACATGGATTTTTCCTGAAAATTTCAGATTTTTCGCTCCAACCGGAAAAAACATTTTTATTGCAGATTTGGATTCTACACCCTTAGAAACGTAAACCATGAAATTTTCAGAGAGGGTTAGACATTTTTTTCCAAGAGCAATTACAATGGTTTATTATTGAATAATAAACCAAAAGAAAAAGTTAAAACGGATTATTGTCAGTGATATAACTCACCAGTATTTAGGTGGAAAACGTGGCCGTATTTAGGGAGGCGGGAAGCGAGCATCATCTCCTCCATTCTCTGCTTACGGAAATCTTCGAGAAACTGTTCGTCGTTCATGAGAGCTTCGAGATCCGGATCTTCCTCCTGCTGGGGTTTGGGTGGCTCGGCGTTTGTCATCGTCAGGCAGAGTTTTTTCGACAGCTCCAACCTTTCCATTTCTTGTTCCTGACGTTTCTCAATTTCCAACTGTTTGAACCTGAAATGTACCATTACTATTGAAATCACGAATTGACAGATAATTATAGAGAGGAATCCACTTACCGGTAGAAAAAAAAATTGAATGACACCCCAACATGAAATAACTCAATACCTTTGAAAATAATAATAAACAACTTGATTATTTTAATGTATGGTACGAGGCGTTTCGGATCAAAACCGGACAACTCCAAAATTTCTGAAACTGATTTTTTTTTAACATTTCATACTGGCATTTTTATGCTCTTAAAAGAATGAGTTCGTAACAAGACTAAAACCATGAGGAAAACGCAAACTTTCGGTTTGGTTTCAAAATCGAATAACTACAAGCACCAACCAACGATGGAGGTGACTGTGAAGGCTGACGGACGTTTGCGCCAGATAATTGACGAACCAATTATATATTGTGAGGACATATGCGCCAATCTCGGATTTTACATGGACGTTTGCGCTAGAAGTCTTTCGTTGTGAATTGCGCATAGGAATGTCACAGTGCCTCGGTGTTCTGACGTTGGAAAGTAAACAAGTTACAATGTTTACACACTACTTACAAAAGTTACTTTGAAAATACATTCAAGTTGCTGGACACGCAATTTTTTTTCTTTATTCATGTTTGTGCGGAAAGACCATATACAGGAATGATAAGCCCTTATATATTTAGCAGTGGGATAACCAATGGACAGCGTATGGAAGAAAGTCAGTTTGTTGTTTTTGAACTATACTCGTACACTTCATGAAATACCAATTAAACTATTTCTAGAAGAACGAATCAATAACTTAGCGAGTTACCTTTATTAATTAGTTTTTTTTTTTAATTTAAATATTTTTATGCTTTTTTTATTGTGAATGTTTGACGACGGGTTGGTTGCTACTCATCAAAATCTGTAACTGGTCTTGAGTTGAGATTTTCCCTTCACCATCCTGATTCTTGGCGCAAACATACAGTGATATTTCTGCCGTTTCACTGGCGCATTTGTCCAATTTCGGTGGCAGGCGCAAATGTCCACAAAATTCTCTAATTCTCTCGTCCGACACGGACTGTGAAAAGGTCACAGAAGAATTTTCGCTGCACACCTGATTTTACACAATCATTTTTTCATGTTTGAATATTTTGGTTTACCCATCTTGTACCTTTCCCTCTTATGATTTTAAACGTTACTAGTCATTCTCTCTAAAATTTTAAAAATTAGTTATATTCTTTGTTATTGTCTAAGGAAAAAAAAAAGTTTCAATAGACATGTTGGTCCGACGACGCCCCAATTCTTTAGCCAACTCTCTCACTTAATTTAAAGTGCCCTTTGAGGGTTGTCAAAGTTTTGTAAAATCCCTAAAAACCTCAAAAAAGTCAAGGCGGCCTACATTTGGACTCTTTTTGAAGAACTTTCCACGAGGAATCGAATGAGCCCCTCCCCAGGTCCGTAGGTCAAACCATTCCCGATGTATGGTGCCAACATTTGCGTTATTTTGGTTCATTATTGTTTTTGTTTTGATATCAGTAACCTAGTGATGTAGTGATGTAGTACTGTGGATACTGGAGTGAACTGCTAAAAGGCTTTGTAGCCGATACACGGGTTGAAGCATTCTGATATGCATGAAACGCTGCAAATTCTCTCACTGGGGTTTTGGTTTATAATTGTTTTTGCTTTTATAGCAGTAACCTAGTGACGTAGTGATGTAGTAATGTGGATACTGGAGTGAACTCCTAAAAGGCTTTGTAGCCGATACACTGGGCTGAAGTATTCTGATAACCAGGAAAAAACGCTGCAAATTCTTTCATTGGGGTTTATTTTTCAATTGGCTTGCGTTCATGATTTGAATTTCTACTAAGCTTTGGAGTGTGCGTGTTTCACAAGTGATAGAGCGATTATTGAATTTCAGGAGGCACACAAATATGATCAACTGATCAATCCAAATAGGTATTTTGGTTGAGAACAGATTTACGTGCTCTATGCATATCTCCTGAAATTCAATAATCGCTCTATCACCTGTGAAACACGCACACTCCAAAGCTTAGTAGAAATTCAAATCATGAACGAAAGCCAATTGAATAATAAACCCCAGAGAAAGAATTCTTTTGTTTAAGCATTCGCTCATTTATAATTTTAAAAATGTTAAAATTAAGACTGAAATTTTGATTCCAGAAATAGACAGGAGAATAGTTATTGGTACAACTAGTTGCTGTGAATTTAAAAAATTAAGGTTTTTGAGCCGCTTAAAATTCTTTTTTTCTAAATAATCCAAGTGCTATTCTTTTAGAAACAACCTCTTGTGATATTGAAAGTAGGACTCGTTCTTCTTAGAAGTTAAGAACAAATTTATTCTAGTAAGTATATTGTTTTAAATAAGGGATGGGAATTTTTTACCGTATCTATGTCAGAATGTTTGGTAACAATAAAGACTGACATTTTTTATTAAACTTACATAAATTGAGAATATTGAAAAAGATCTAATTAAGACTGAAATCTATTCATATTAATCGTGTTTTTGTTCACTTCCCCCACTGTAACTGTAATTAGGTTAGTGGAATAACAAAGAGTATTCAAAGTTCGGATATTGAAAGGATACAATAACTTCTTAGAATAATTTGCTGGTGAACAATTATAATTAGGGTAGGGTTAGGGTTAGTACATACGCCAATTTCAGTTTCAAAACCGGACAGAAAATTTTGTTTTTGGCATATCTCGGTAAAAACAGGTCGAATCGGACAAAAATTTGGGGAATGAATCAGGGGCGCACCTAGGAAGAATATGCCATAATTACGAGAATTCAAAAATTACAATTGACAATCTGACAGCCCCAAACGTGTTTCAGCTCCACCTGTAAAATCTGATTTAGTGGATTTGTCCGGTTTCGATCCTAAACGACTCATGTAAACATTTAAATTTCTTAATCCTGGTTAAGTGCCGTACACTGGGAATATAGCGCTTGGTTCGGCAGGTCAAATGTGCCTGGGAAGGAGTTGGAGGTAACGGCCTCTTTCACCAACCACAATAGGCTCAGTGAATAAAAAAATCCTGGTTATTAATTTACTTTGATACCATTCAACCAGTCTATGTCTAGAAAGGAACCTGGCACATCTCTCTCAAGCTCATAAGGGCTGTTCTCTTCCCTTAATCATCATGTACAATAACAATACCAAACCCAATTTTTCTCTTCAAGTTCAGATTACAATTAAACATATTCCCGAGAAGAGATTTTGTCAAGTTATTAATATGAGAGTGCGTCACTAACCACACGAAGATAACTCATAAGCTATAGTCAAATGTTTTATCCTCTCATCCTTCATACTGCCGACCCTTCTTGGCAAGTACTCAGTCTCCTCTCCTGGAAGGCTCTGTAAACTCCTGCATCTAGGTTTACACAGAAGAGTGCTGGGGTATTTGTTCTCTTGTCTTTATCTGACATTAAAACGGTGCTCAAAGGTGAAACGATTCTCTACCGGTTTGGGTTCAACACGACGACATCTTGTAAACCATTTACTGACCTACGTATTATATTAAGTTCAGACTGACGTTGAACTTACATTTCCCCACAAAATGATCGTGGATCGAAGAGATTGCAAGTTCCGGTAAGGGTGGATGTTCAATCTATGTAGTAAATAGCTACTTCGGGCAACTTTACAGCTAGTTGTGTAATTCAAGTCTCATGGCAACTCGAGGAGCATTGGACAGGAATTTTACACTTCGCGCGAACACGGGTTTACCGATAGTACTAAAATAAATGATAAATTACATTGAATTTGAAACCAAATGATTTTTTTCCGTGATTTTATTTATTGCAACTGATTGTAGGATACATCATCTAGCACTTGAGGCGCCGCAGGTCTCCTTCGTTATCCAGAACGTTGAGCATCTCCGGGTTCTTGCGCTGATGGAGGCGTTTTTCGTGCTTCTGGGCGTATTTCGTGATGATTTCGTTGACTGTTTCCAGTCTTAGGTCACGATGAATGTCATCATTTCGCATATACCAGGGGGCACCAACTGTGCTTCTCAGGATTTCGTTCTGACAAGTTTGTATTTTCTTTACGTAAGACTTTTTGGCACAGCCCCACAGTTGAATCCCGTATGTCCAAATAGGGCGTAAAATCTGTTTGTAAATAAGCAGTTTATTGTGAAGTGAAAGACGGAAATCCGCTCTCAGCAGCCAATACATTTTCCTGTATTTAATCTTCAATTCTTCTTTTTTCTTCTCGATGTGACGATTCCACACCAATTTTGAATCGAGAGTCATACCCAGATATTTCACAGTGTCAGAATATGGGACTTTGTTCGAGTTTAACACAAGTTCTGGGGCTGTGATTTTTCGGTTGGTGAAGTTAATGTGAACTGACTTGGACTCGTTCAGCTTCATTCTCCATTTCTTGGTCCAGTTTGCAACCTTGTTGGCGGCCTCTTGTAGTTTTTGGGTGGCGTCGTCGAAATGAATAATAACATAAATTAATTTAGGATTGGCTGATATCATATGAAAGGGGAAGAGGGTGGAGGGATGTGGTACGGACGGAGCGTGTCAGTTTTATATGTAAAAAGACCCAGTCCCAGGTTTACGTAAAGAAGACTATGCTAAGATCCTGTTGAGTATCTAGTGATGCAGATAGTTCGTTGCAGAGAACTCGGTGTGTAAAAGTAGAGGAAGGAGAGTGAAAAGAGGGAATGTGGAGCCCAATTCCACGTCAGGAAGGTCAAGTCAGATTCATCAAGATCTGCACCTTCCAGCCAACACACCAACCTCAAAAATATCGTCTGCACCCTTTTCAATTGGTCTATGCAAGTTTGCTGGTGAAGCGACCAAATAATGGACCCATACACCACTAAAGGTCGGACTATTGACGAGAAGAGTGCTCCTTAAGATGGTAGACTGTTGAACTCGGTTGTATCTCTTTTGAGGTAAACCAATCCGCGCAAAGCCCGACACAAATCAGAATCAATATGTGCAGTGAACGTGAGTTGGTATCTATCTTAGCTGGTATTTAACTCCTTGGCGAATTGGATCAGGAGCAGCAGCAGCTACTGACAGGCGCATCATCACCCCTGGCCAAAATGAAAAAGATACCTGACAATAAAAATAATAGAATTGTACTATTATCATACTGTTTTCCAACTGTTCCCCATTTGAAGAGCAGGCGAGTTTCAAATACACCTGCCAAACGAGAGCCTCAAGATGGGTAAGAGGATGGTGGATTCGTAAGTTTGGTGACGGGGAGGTTAGGGGTTCGCTGTCAGGGAGTTGGAGTCAGCGTGCTCTGAATGGAAGGACCTTGCACGGCAAATACATCATTTGATTCTATCCAGGCCCAAAGAATGAACCAATGCGAGCACCGCGATTTAAAGCGCCCAAAGTATCAGGGGGCACACCTAGTGGTCCACTCACCAGCTAGAATGGATGCATCTAATCACCAAAACACACTCTTATCCTATTATCAGTTGATTGTCCCCAACCCAACTGAGTGAACTGTGTTAGCTCTAAAAACGCGATGGATAAAGTAAGTGCTATAAAACGTAAGTTTGCTAAATTTTCAGTGGAACAATCAGTGATTATTCCCGATGCAGGGCACTCAATGCTAGCATAGTCAAGACTGAAACAAACCTCAAAGGCCATCAAAAAACGTTCCACGATTCGCAAGTTCAACCCAAAGTACTACTAAAAGGTAGATAGACTCTGCGGACGTGAATCAAGTAATACACTTTTCTGCTTCCCTAGTCTTCTTTGCTGCAATAATACGAATGAAGCTTGGGTTGAAGATGGAATCAACTGTTGCAAAACACGGATTTCTGATGAACGACAATCATTTCAAAATTATCATATTTTTAGGTATTTAGGTACGCACTCGTGAACTTCTTTTGGAGGTAGGATTGAAGCCGAGAATGCGGACAAAATTGATCTCCTTTGCATATTGGTAGTTGAAACTTGTATTTGGCTGAGAAAAGCACATTTTTGTCTCAAGTTCCCTTTGTGGTTGTCCCTTACGGTCCCGGTTCACCCCCGGGGTTTCAGGGCAGGAGCCGCCACTGTTCAGAGATGACCCTTGATGCAGTACGGATATGAGATGGGCTGGTGTGAGCAGTTGAAAGACATAAAGTAGCATTTGGAAACGTTAAGACAGATCATTTCTCTCACAGCACCTAATGAGATGATTCACATTATCTCGAAGGAGACAGCACTCATCTAGTAAGTGAATCACAGTAAAAATCGTTAGGTCGTCAACAAGAAGGAGAAATGAGACCCAGAGACAGCATTGATAAGGACGAGGGACAGGAATGGGCGCAAGTGTGAGCGCTGGGGTACACCCGACGTTGCTGCTAGGGAACGAGAAAAGGAGCAATCCATCTTCACCATTATGGTTCGCCCGTACAGGCAACTCCTAAACCATGCATGGAGAAGCTTAGACAAATACATAGAACCCACTACAACCAATAAATGTCTATGGGCTATAAATCATGGTTATTGAGTCCACCTAATACATTAATGTTGGTACCTACCTCTGCCAGTCTTTGATGACTCCTTTGGGTCCGGTGTTTTTCGACGAGCCTTCCCACTTCCCGGCGCTCATCGGCGTAGCGGCCGCAGCCATCGGCCCTCCTCCGTCACCGCCTTTCGTGCTTCCGTTGTCCGACCCGTTATCATCTCCGTCTTCTTCGTCACTGCTGCAATAATAGTGTTTCTTCTCCCCCAAAATCTTGTCCTCTAAAGTTGCCATGGCACCAAACCCTCCGCCTCTAGCTATTACAGACTGTTTACGAAAGTCCTCAGCTACCTATTTCAAGGATCGAGTTAAATCTGTGGCTACTACCAACTACAAAATCGGTCTCTCACGCAGCGCGATGTCGCCCAATAGGTAGTCTAGCATCAAAACTCAACAGACCACGAACACGGCTTAAGATATCGCATAAATAAATAATATGATTAATAGTACGGAATTCCAGCTGAATAATAAAATTATTCAACAACGGAAATTACGTTTGGCACACTACATCAAAACAACAAACAAACATCCCATCAGCCATTGATCAGCTGACAACAACAGTTCTACCAACCGCACAACAATCTTATTCCATGAAACTTTTGTGATTTGTTTGGCAGTTTGAAGTTTTTAAAAGCGCCTCATGTGGCGAGTGAGCGCACTCAAACATGTAAATTACACACAAGATTTCCTGTCCAAAAAGAAATCTTTTCCAGGCCATTCTTCGAATCTATTCAATTGGTTTGGAAAAGAGTTACGTTACTTTGGGAAATTAATTTGGGGTGAAAATTCTACTAATCATGGAAGAAGGTTCGAACTATTTGTAGTTGCCTTATGGATTCATGTTGATTATTGTTGGCAAGAATTCAATTTCACTTTGTGGACGTTATATTACTGACAGAATTTTGTTCCTCTAACATCAATTATTAAAAATAATGGGAGTATAGGTACCTATTTATAAAAAAAAATCTTCAAAAAAGCGGTAACTCTCGTGTCAATGGCATGGTGTAGTACTCAACCTTAAAACAGCTGTGACTTTCCAACTTTCCTTTAAAAAAATTGGTTTTGTTTCTATTAGGTACGTTAGGCTACGATTCGTACAAAGCACCATGAAAAATGCTACCTACACATTATTCAATGTTCTAATTACGTTTTCCACATGAGCTAAAATTGATGTCATTAATCCTTCCTTCTACTTCAAGGCATAACTACATGTGTGATAGGTGTGCCATTTCTACGAAACTCCCATTTAAATAAAGCATAACACCTTAGGATTGTTTACTGTATTATTATTCACATGTTGACAGTACGTAACCTGGTGGTATTATTGAAAAGTAAAATGTCTACAAAATTTTGATTTTGCTATGTCCACACCATGTGCAACCTTGAAGAAAGTTATTTCAAATATATTCAATGTTGTTTTACACTATTTTGGAGAATGCAGTTGCTTTTTAACTTTACCTCCAGTTTTATCAATTTCATGTGGTTTGAAGATACACGCAGAAGATACGGCTGCACGACACGAAATTTTCTTCGGCAAATTGCCTATCTATCTACTATCCAGGGCACCCTATTTTTCCTACCTGAAGGGTCCTCCTGACTGAACCCTTTTGCTTCCATGACGATAACCGCGATATTAATCGTTTGAGAAATCGATTGTCTCGGAAATAATTGACAGTCTTTAATTACACTATTATTGAAGTGACGAACTACTAAATAAATTGTCTAAATTCTGAAAACGGAGTAGGTTTTTAGAATCAAATTCCTCGAGTTTTCAACGTAGGCTAACGGTAATCCGCACGGAGATGTTGGCAGCTCTGACTACTATGGTTTCTTATTCCGCAGTTTATCATATGGGAGTTGCTTGAAATCATGGGGGACGAAAACGAGGAGAAAAAACCCCTTTTACAAAATGATCCCAGCAAATCCGGAAACCTACGACCCACACCAGGCAGTAAGTAACGATCATTTGTCTGTATTTAAAAAAATATCAACCGGGAAACCGATTTGTAGGTGGTTTTTATGTCAATCGAGTTGAGAGCGTCGAACATAGCGAAAGCTATTATGTAAACCCCCCTCCTTTCTCTTCGTTATAGGAGTTGTTGAATCAATTCCGATGGTCTTGTAGGTAGATTCTATTGACAAATCCATTTAAGGTCGCCACAAAGAACTTTGGCTCTACGTTTTAGGTATCGTAACTCCGTGACTTTCCTGAAATGCAAGATTTCCTCTGTCCTTTTGTTGTCTATTGTTCGAATGTTGCCAACACCGCCTTTTCATTCGGATTTCCTTAGGATGATCTCCATTCGTTGAAGGACAAATCTTGATAACAAGCAATTTTCTCCAATCTTTGTCCAGTTTGAACCAGCCACGATTTCTATTTGTTCGGCGAACAAATAAAATGTTGATACTTGGCATTTATGGCTTCAAGTTTTTGTTTCATGATTGTTATTTAGACGTTATTGGGGTAGAATCGCATTGTACATAATATATAGGTATATGTATTTGTCAATATTATTTTACCAAGAATAGTTTTGTGACTTTTAATTATTGCCATCTGCACTCATCATTGTGAACGGACTAAACAGTACAATGTAAGATCACAAGCCCATCGTTATCAGTGAACCTTTGTTGAAGAATGAATTGGTGGTATACGACCTTGGGTTTTATCTTTTTTCCAATAATGATTACGATCAAGTTCGATGATTCTACTAATTATCAATGGCCACGGACAATTCATTAGGTATTCAACAGAGAATAACATTTAAAACTTTGCTCGACAGGAGTAAGTAATTTCAATACGTCTGTAGGTGCAACCCAACTCACAGATGATACGGTTAGCTCGAGGCCTCTCCGGGAAAACCCGATTCCTCTCACATGAATCAATCAATTGAACCCTTCTGGGTTGCTTTTGGGAACGTAGTAACCTAAATTTTGTCAACACCACTTCTCACTCATGTTGATGTTCTGTTATCGTCAATCGCGATCTACTTGATAAGGTAGAATCTAATTGAAAGGTGTAATCGATTTATCCAGATAAAATTACTCAAATAGGCAATAAAAACACGCCTCGATAAGTGTAACGTTTGGGTATACGCTCAAGTCACCGATACTCCGAGGGCGATGAAATTCATTGTGTAACAACCTCATCATAACTATCTTATTCCCTGAAAGTCTCATGAAACTCGAATGACGGGCGTTCTTTAGTACTGGCCCCATCAAAATCGTTAATTTGTTCAACTTCATCGGGCATTACAATGTGGAATAAGCTCGAAGTATCCCATGTTATCAGACAAATACCAAAATCTTAAGGCATATCTTGGATTTACAATAGGCGTTTACTATCATTCATTTATATAACCCAGTATCTAAGGAACTCCTGACGAATTTGGTGCTGAGTACAGATGAAGAAACCCAGATTCACATTAACGTTACGAATATATTACAATATTGCGAGAAATAAATTGTTCTATTGGATCGGAAAAAGCCTTAATATCTGACCGTTTTATTATGACTATTATTGACACCTACTCATTCATAGAACTTCTGACATAGAAACCAAAATTTCACGTAAGCATTACCAATACATTCCAGTACTTGAAAAATAAATTACTTTATCCTTTTCACTACTGTACCTCCTGTACACCAGTGACTTACCAGAAGTAGATCAAAGCACAACATCAACATATGCAGATGACACTGAAGTCGTGGCAGTGGGTGAAAGCTACAATGAATCAATTTCCAAACTTGATAAATCCCTCTCTTAAATAAATATCTGGACATCAAAACGGAGGATCAGATTGAATGAGGCCGAGTCAGTGCACGTTGATTTTACTTACTTACTCCTTGGCGCTACGGCCCATGTAGGGCCCTGGCCGCCTCAACAACAGTACGCCAATCAGCACGATCCTCAGCTCTTTTCCTCCATCTTCCCGCTCTAACACCCCTCAAATCGTCCTCAACGTCGTCCAGCCACCTCTTCCTGGGTCTACCTCTCAGTCGGCGGCCTCCTGGCTTCCCTAGATAAACCCTCTTCACAGCTCGGTGACCATCCATCCTCTCTACATGGCCAATCCATCTTCCGCGATTCGCTTTTATTTCGGCCACAATATCTGGCTTTCCACACAAATTACGGAGCTCGAGATTTGTGCGGATTCTCCATTGGCCATTAATGCACCTTGCGCCAAAAATCTTACGAAGAATTTTCCTTTCAAATCTTTTCAAAAATTCTTCGTCGGCGCTGGTCATGGTCCATGTTTCTGAGCCATAGAGCACCACTGGCCTCACCAATGTTCGGTATATCTTGAGCTTCAGGTTTTTGCTGAGGCCTCGGGCTCGAAAAACTCTTCCACGGGCAAAATACCATCGATTGCTAGCTGCAACTCTGGCTTTAATTTCCTCTCTCAAACTATTGTCCTCGGTAAGAAGAGTTCCCAAGTATATGAACGTAGAGGCGCATTCATAGGTGGGTCTGTTCAGCATAATGAAATTTGGCTTTTGAACTTCCTCTCGTCTTGATGCGAGCGTGTATCCATTTCTCCTGCACTATGCTCCAATCTACTGAGGCCCTCCTCTAGCTCTCTGCGGTTTCTTGCCATCATGTCAATATCATCGGCATTTGCCAGATACTGAGACGTCCTGTTGCACAAGGTACCACCAGGATTGCTCCGGTCTACTCTCGACCTTTTCGAGAACTAGGTTAAAAAGGATGGTTGACAAGGCATCCCCTTGTCTGAGCCCCTGACCCACCTCAAATTCATTAGAGAGGCCCTTACCTACCTTCACCTTACACGTGGTGTTCGCCAGTGTCATCCACACTAGACGAATCAATTTTCGGAGGATTCCTAGCTCACTCATGGCCTGACATAGCTGAGGTCTACTGATCGAGTCGTATGCTCGGCGAAAATCTACGAACAACTGATGGATATCTACGTTATACTCGTAGCATTTTTCCATCAGTTGGCGAACGATGAATATTCGATCCGTAGTCGATCTGCCAGCTCTGAAGCCACATTGATACTTGAAAAATAAATTACTTTATCCATTTCACTACTGTACCTCCTGTACACCAGTGACTTACCAGAAGTAGATCAAAGCACAACAGCAATATTTACAGATGACACTGCAGTCCTGGCAGTGGGTGAAAGCAACAATGTATCAATTTCCAAACTTGATAAATCCCTCTCTTAAATAAATATCTGGACATCAAAATGGAGGATCAGATTGAATGAGGCCAAGTCAGTGCACGTTGACTTTACGAATCGGAAAATCAACTACATCCCTACTTGACTCAACAACGTGGTAATTCCCTACGCGAATGAAGCCAAATACCTGGGCATGACGCCTCACGCAAAGCTCAAGTGGAAAGAACACGTAAAAAAAAAAAAAAAAAAAAATAAATCTGAACTCGTGTTAAAACTTATAAGAATGTACTGGCTAATCGGCCAGAGATCTACCATGACTTGGTTACAAGCTGCTATTGTACAATCAAGTACTAAAACCAGTTTGGGAGTATGGAGCGCAGTTGTGGGGCTGCACAGTTCCAACCAGTAGACAGATAATCCGACGTTTCCAGAACACCGTTTTACGATGTATCACGGATGCACCGTGGTATTTCTGAAACGATGCCCTCCACCATGAACTTCGAGTTGTCACCGTGGATGAAGTTATTAAGCACGGACTCCAATATCATGTAAATGAGGAAGCTGTCTAGCTTTTGAATGTACAAGATATAACTCGTCGCCTAAGCGCGTAAAACATGAACTTGTGTAGGAAGTGATTGTGAAAGTTAAAGAGACATGGGACTAAGTTGTGTACCTTAACCCTGAAATATATATATTTCAAATAATTTATAATAAATTATAATAAGTCAAATTAACATTGTTAATGCGTTTACTCGTTGCAATAAAACAGTTTAAAAAAACGCTGCAAATTCTTCCACTGGGGTTTATTATTCAATTGGCTTGCGCTCATGATTTGAATTTCTACTAAGCTTTGGAGTGTGCGTGTTTCACAGGTGATGGAGCGATTATTGAATTTCAGGAGCCACACGAACATGATCAACTGAACAATCCAAATAGGTATTTTGGTTGAGAACAGATTTACGAGCTCTATGCATATCTCCTGAAATTCAATAATCGCTCTATCACCTGTGAAACACGCACACTCCAAAGCTTAGTAGAAATTCAAATCATGAACGCAAGCCAATTGAATAATAAACTCCAGTGGAAGAATTTGCAGCGTTTTTTCTGGTTATCAGAATGCTTCAACCCGTGTATCGGCTACAAAGCCGTTTAGGAGTTCACTCCAGTATCCACATCACATAGGTTACTGCAATCAACACAAAACCAATAATAAACCAAAATAACGAAAATGTTGGCACCATAAATCGGGCCATACATCGGGAATGGTTTGAGCTACGGACCTGGGGAAGGGTTCTTTCAATTCCTCATGGAAAGTTCTTTAAAAAAAGTCCAAATTTAGGCCGTTTGGACTTTTTTTGAAGGTTTCTAAGGATTTTACAAAACTTCGACAGCCCTTAAAGCGGCTCTTTAAATTATGTGAGAGAGCTGGCTCAAGAATTGGGGCGTCGCCGGACCAACATGGATTTTTCCTGAAAATTTCAGCTTTTTTGCTTCAGCCGTTTGGGAGAAATCGTGCGTACGGCGGACGGACGGAAAAATGTTTATTGCAGATTTCGATTCTACACCCTTTGAAACGTAAACCATGAAATTAGGGGATTAGACAGTTTTTTTCAAGAGCGATTACAGTGGGTTATTATTGAATAATAAACCAATATTGTTGATGTGGAGTGTCTGTTTTTCGAGACATCTAGTTTCTTAAACATAAATGCCCGCTGTTTTAGACCTATGCGGCGACTGGAATCCGTTGCATCGAAATCACCGTGTAAAAGAACGCCTCAAGGCCGCTCCCAAACTAGTCTTCTAAATTATTAATGGCAAGCTGGTGTTGTCGTCCCTGCTCCTTCGCTGCTTGAACAAAAATTGTACCCGGCCGATTACATAATTTCCTCTTCCCAAGCTAAGGTTATTAGGAAAGTAATAAAATTTACCCCAATTGGATTCTACTGTTAACTTGAAATACGAATTATCTAATCAACTGTTCGTTCATCCTTGTCAAATATTCCTTGATCACCATCGTGGTTTTTCTTAATTTCTATTCCAAAATTATTTCGATCCGTCAACTTTCCTCTGTGATTCTCACTGAACTATTCACCGATTGTACTATAATAATACGATAAGCAGTTTGAGGGAGATAATACTGGAAGTCCGAGATTCAGACTGATAAGCTGCTACCTCTTCAAATAACACTATGCTATCTGTCCCCCTCTCGGAATTGAGCAAACACCGTTCACCGCGCTCCTCTATTGGTTAATGCGCTAGATTATTGTTGTGAGTCACTCGTTATCAGAATGTTATCCTCCATTAGTTTATCTGGGTCTCCGAAGTTGACGATAAAACCGTAAACCGAAGTATGTAGTACTTTAGGCATATTCAAGTCGTGTCTTTTCGGAATTTAGTGAATTTTGAAACGATTTCTGAGTTTTGGTATTTACCTCGTAGTATGCAGACCAGGCATGAATCTCCGAGTTGGGCAAATCATTCTTTCGTCAACAAATCAAGTAGGTATCTTGAATAAAATGATTAGTATAAAGCGTAGCTTTTCATACATAAAAACGCTGCAAATTCTTTCACTGGGGTTTATTATTCAATCGGCTTGCGTTCATGATTTGAATTTTACTGAGCTTTGGAGTGTCCCTGTTTCACAGGTGGTAGAGCGATTATTGAGTTTCAGGAGATACGCATAGAGCACGTAAATCTGTTCTCAACCAAAATACCTATTTGGATTGATCAGTTGATCATATTTGTGTGCCTCCTGAAATTCAATAATCGCTCTATCACCTGTGAAACACGCACACTCCAAAGCTTAGTAGAAATTCAAATCATGGAACGCAAGCCAATTGAATAATAAACCCCAGTGAAAGAATTTGCAGCTTTTTTTATGGTTATCAGAATGCTTCAACCCGTGTATCGGCTACAAAGCCTTTTAGGAGTTCACTACACGTTCACGTTCACTACATCACTAGGTTACTGTAATCAAAACAAAAACAATAATAAACCAAAATAACCCAAATGTTGGCACCATAAATCGGGCCATACATCGGAAATGGTTTGAGCTACGGACCTGGGGAGGGGCTCATTCGATTCCTAGTGGAGTGTTCTTCAAAAAAAGTTCAAATTTAGGCCGCCTTGACTTTTTTTGAGGTTTTGAAGGATTTTACAAAACTTTGACAACCCTTAAAGGGCACTTTAAATTAAGTGAGAACGCTGGCTAAAGAATTGGGGCGTTGTCGGACCAATATTGATTTTTCTTGAAAATTTCAGATTTTTTGCTCCAGCCGTTTGGGAGAAATCGTGCGTACAACGGACGGACGGAAAAATTTTTATTGCAGATTCGGATTCTACTCCCTTTGAAACGTAAACCATGAAATTTTCAGGGGCGGTTAAAATTTTTTGTTTCAAGAGCGATTCCAATGGTTTATTATTGAAAAATAAACAAAAACTGCCCAAATTTCAAATTTGCTACAAGACTGCTAAAATGGGAAGAAATTGCTTCAAAACAAATAGGCACTCACGCACAGTTAACGTTATCAAGATTAGCTTTGGAGCATATATCAGGAGTTAGACTGTGTCAAAATGGATTTTACTGTCAAATTTTTTCAAAGATATGTGACCATTGCAATTGATTCGTCGAAAATTCCTTAAAATGGCAGTAAACGATTGTTTCTGTTCCCCCTTCCGAAACTGATCACAATGTTTTCTGTACCTTTAGATAGTCACGGAACCATTTGTAGCCCATTGGATTTATGCGAACTATGTCGTACGATATGCGAACGGCAAATGTCTAAATGTGTCGCTCTTTAGAGAATTTCACAAGTTCCCGAAACGTGCAGCCACGGTGCTTTCTGAAAAGTGGATCCTGGTTGAGATTGAAAATCCAGTTTGGCATCATGAGGATTAAGACTCAAAGGGGCTCATTCAAGCTCATTTAAGGCTCAAGGGGCTAAAGCTAAAGAACCTGGTCACGGAAGATGGAGCAGCTATCAGACAAGGGACGGTAATTAGAAAAGGGGTACTCCAAAAATTAACGAGTTAACTTCTGCACTGTAATTTTAACATGTTTCATGTTTTATCGCTGGGTTGTGAGATCGGCAGTTAACCGTGAGCTGCTTTTGTCTAAGCTCTGAAACTGTCATTAAAGATGAAGATCCCTTAGAACTTTTACTTGGTCGTGCGCAGGTCCCGGATCAGCTGAGGGGCTGTTGAAGCTAATTTTTATGCTATTAACACTTTCGAGATTCAATTTAGTATGTAGAGGCCTTGAGACTTTTATTGACAGTTATAGATTGAATTACTAATTAATTAATGTTTACATGATTAATGTGCACGCATTGTTTGTTTGCAAATAAAAATCCAGCTACAGTTTAATTTATGAAACGGATATGACAAGGTTAATTGAGTTGTAACCTGATATATACTATCGGATGTTGTGTAACGCGATTCTTTCTTCCTGCACGGTTGACCTGAAATGCAGCGTGTTGTGATGACACAGCGACCCAATTTTTCGGTCACCGTCCTTCGGAAATGTCAGTTCAACAAGTCAGTCGAGTCGAGTCATCTTAATCGGTCATTTGGTTATCGTCTCACAATGGGACGACCAATCTGGACGAGAACGACGCTGCAAATTATTTTACAAAGGTTTATTGTTTTTGAACAGCTCTTAACCCCCCCCCCCCCTTCAGCCCCTATCCACACTTCAACTTTTCTTAACTGAGAGAAAATGAAAATGCATTTTTTTCCGCGTTTTGACTAGTCGTTGCCCCATAGCATTCCTGCGTGTGAATCGATCAGGGTGGCTAGAAGTTATTGCTCGCTAGACCTCAAGTGGAGTCCATGTGCGAAAGTACGGATTTCCTTTACAACATTGAGGCCTTTTATGGCCCGTGCAGTGGACGGACGTTGCATATTTTGAATCTACACCCCTTGAAAGTTGACGTGACAAAGTTTGATGGGGGTTATACACTTCTTTTACCATTCCTTTACAAAGCCTCATTATTGAAAATGATAAACCAAAAGTCGATGTCTCGGATTTATATTTTCTAGGTGTGAACGTCATGCGAAAAGTTTGTTTGACAGAAGCGTTTGACAGGTCGTAAAGCTAAGCGAAAATTAGTTGTCGTCGAATTTGCGGACAGTTGTTCATTACAACTTTTTTTTTTTTTTCAACTTAACCATTTCCTTTCATTCCTGATGACTAGAGGCGAGATTGTACATATTATTTTTGAAACCTGATATCATCAGTCTGTTCCAACCATCAAAGATTTCGAATGATTGGAGTCGATTTTGACTATTCTTATTGTATATGTGTTTACTTATTTCTTGTTAAATACACATCTTGTTATAAAACATATTTAACCACAGATTTATAAATTCGAGGAGGCGTACCTCCTCATATAGGTAAGATATATTTACCTCAACCCGTGGAACGAGATGGGAAACTTGATCACTAATCGCTAAATATTACTAAATAAATAAAGGACGTTGTTTCACCAATGAATGAAGACTCAGTTGCAGCTATTCCACAAGCTCTTGAACTGATGGGGCAAATAAACCCTGCTCAGTTTTTATCCCCTGCCACAACTCAGTTCCAATCTCAGGACGTTTTGGTGGACAGTTTTAATCTTGTCCTAGGTATGCATGGACAAGTCGGATAACCCACAAGTGGCCGACGGCAGCCCCTGAATATGGACACTGCGCTACTCTAATTGCAGTCCACTGATCTGCATAGGCTAACTGATACATAAATGATGGACCTTTGTGTAATAATTTGCAGCGTTTTCCATCTTGATTGCTCATTCTTCCCGTTGTGAATTCGTCTAGTTGAACGATGTTCATCTTTGGGTGGTTGGTACATTGTAGGAATACTGTGTGGAACATTTGTATAATAACTGAAACAGCTGGAGTGTCAGCGAATATGCGTGTTTGCATCCAAGTTCTCAACCACCAATATTTCTCAGTGTTGTTTAGAAAGTTGATACACTCTTGAAGTTCTGACAACCTTCGTGAACATTTGACATTTTCTGAGCTTCGCGAACTGTTCGTCTCGTTTGTGGTTACTAAAAGCAGTTCATCAACATCTTTCGGCCGTTTCATTTGAAAGGTTAAAGGGATTCGAACGGACCTCCACCCTTGATTCTCTCGCCTTTTATTCCCAAAGAAAACTGGATAAATCAGATGGCAAATACGAAGTTCATTCCTTGACCTTTTCCAAGTGGTTTGGCGAGGATTAGACTGTAGGCAATACAAATTCACAATTATGAATGACTTTCAATGATTGGGAGAATCAGGGGAATTTCTGTACATCCAGAACATATTGTTATTCGTTAACAATATGACCTGATTTCAAAAGTTATATTATGTATAGATCATTATTTTCAAAGTTAAATAAACAGATACTTGAGAGAGAATCCGAATAAAAATAATGATGTTACTCCTCAAGACAAAACCCGACCGGAGAGAAAATGATTTGTCTTTCTCCCTGTTTTTTAATAATTGATTCACCTTCTTACGTAAACTCCAAAACATGCTGTTACGGATCGGTAGCAATTGGTTAAATGCAGGGTTTCGTGGACGATGCACGAGAAGTTCAATAACATTTAATCAAGACATTGTATTCGATCCTATATGTGTATTGTATCAATAATTGGTACACCAGATATGTTGGATCGAACCGTGAGTGTTGGTGAATCGTGTGTGTGTCGTTGGGTGTTCAGGAACTACATTCACATCATCTGCCTAATTTCCTTCCCAAACATACGCATTGATATGATATGATTCCAAAGCTATGACTGATGAAGCCTTTTATCAATCACCTAAATTCCTAAATAAATGCTTAGAAATGATTATGAGAAGTCCATGAATTCTGGAGGATGGGAAGATAGGTAGGTCTCATAAACGTTTCTGCTTCTCTAGACTTCTAGCAGTGTATGAACTATATATGGAATATGTATCAATTCATAAGTTACGTAACTTGTTATTGTGTAGTAACGGTTGTTGCTTCACGTGTCACCAAGAACTGGGAAAGCAATTCTAGAGGGTAGAGGGTGGAGTAAAATACGGTTGATATCTGCAGAGAATGTAATTGTTTCGTGATGTCACAGAGACCGTTTGGATAAACGTAACCCGTAAAACTTGAACTTTGCTAATCGCGAAGGTTTATTGGAACAGCAAGAGGTCACGGGGTGGGGGTAAAAAAAAAATTTAGCATCTTAAGAAAGAGGCCTGTCACGCCGCTCCGGGAGATTTCGCAAAAATTTATTTATCATCTATTAGTTTGTTAAATGAATAAAAATTAATGGTGGAGATGGGGACGTTTCCGAAAGAACGTTTTTGTGGATAAACGTGGAGAATCGCGAAGGTTTATTGGAACAGCAAGTTGAAGAAATAGGGGCCACGCCGCTTAAACACCCCTTGATGAAAAGTACAAGTTTTACGGGTCAAACTGGTGTTGTACCTCTTGGGTAGAATTAGAGCGGTACTGACTATGAAACTCCCTTTGCCACTGCTACCTTCTTACCCATACCCGTAAATGGGCAGACTTTGTTTTGCTCATAGCGCGTAAACGGTTTGAGCTATGGAAAAGTGGAAGGAGTCCATCCGAATGGAAATTTCAAGAGCTACAACTTTTCTTCCATGACAATTTTCGATATCTCGAACGGTTTTCGAGATAATTCAGCTTTACATCGATAAAAGGCGAAATAAAGTGAAATAACGGCGGTGCATAGCCCTTAAAATCGTGATAACTCCGTCAAATGAAAATAACACACAAAACCCGTTGGGGCATTGTAAAACAAGTTATTACAAACATTTTAAGACCTCGAACGCCTAATTCTACTGAGCGACTCGGGAGAAATCGCGTTTTTAAGATTTGCGGACGTTATCCGCCAGACAAACAAAACGGACGCTCATACCGGCTTTCTGCAGGGTCCGTTGCGTTCTTTACTTTATTACGAAGAAAATCAGACCGCGTACGCTTAATTTGATCGATTGGAACCGAAGATATAGTCAAAAAACCATGTTTAGGTCATAAAAAATCGAAAAAATAGTCAAAATATCATACTGCTATAGCTTCCAAAACCGTCCATTTTTGGAGGAACTGACCTGGCAGGCTTTTTTATTCGTTGATGGAAGCAACTACACCAAGTATGAACAAAATCGGAGGGGGTCGGTACATTTTGAGTCTGTCTGGGTATGGAATGCCCAATTTAGAAGTTGGACGGGTGTGGTGTTAGATTTATCTGAACCAATACTGTGTGTTTGAAATGTACTTGAATAGTCTATAGTACGGTATTAATCTTCACGTTTATATCGAAACCATACGTATGCATGCACTTCAGTTCTGTTGGCACTCTTGTTACTTCACACGTCACCTAGTACTAGGAAAGCAATTCTAGAGGGTGGAGTAGTGTACGACTGGTGATTGCAGAGAAAGCAATTGTGTTGTGATGACACAGCGGCCTAATTCCTTCCATTTGGAAAAACGTGAGGTAATTTAGAGGTCAGTCGAGCGAAGGCTTCTTAAGGTCGTTCCACTACCGGCTCTCCAACGTCGAATGTTTAGTGTGTGGTGGCAGGTTGATCTGTACCAATAGGTGTGTTTACTGGTACTTGAATAGTCTATAGTACGGTATCCGTTTTTACATTTATATCGAAACCATACGTACTCGCGGACTCCAGTTCTATCGGTACACAAATCATTCTCCTATAAATGCATTTAAAAAACTCCCTTGAAAATGAATTAGGTGTTTTTTTAATCATCCGGAAAATGTCCATGCTCGTATTGATTTCCCAAGAAACAGGATATCAAGGCATTTTTGACGTAACACTATTTAAATTAAGCGATGTATAATTTAGTTTGGTTCAACCTTAGATGTGCGTCAGATTCTCTCGTCATGATTGTGAAATACATAATTAGCCCTCAAAAACTATTGCGCTATCCGGAAAATGTCCATGCTCGTCTTGATCCCCCAAGAAACAAGACATTAAAATCGCTCTTGAAAAAAAAGCTGCAAATTCTTTCACTGGGGTTTATTATTCAATGATTCATGATTTGAATTTCTACTAAGCTTTGGAGTGTGCGTGTTTCACAGGTGATAGAGCGATTATTGAATTTTAGGAGATATGCATAGAGCACTTAAATCGGTTCTCAACCAAAATACCTATTTGGATTGATCAGTTGATCATATTTGTGTGCCTCCTGAAATGCAATAATCGCTCTATCACCTGTGAAACACGCACACTCCAAAGCTTAGTAGAAATTCAAATCATGAATCATTGAATAATAAACCCCAGTGAAAGAATTTGCAGCGTTTTTTTCTATATAATGAATTGTCTCACTATGAACTCTCTCCCCTTTTGAGTTTTAAAGATACCTTCAAATGTCAAAAAGTGTCTTGCTTTATAAATAATTGTGTAAGATCAAGAGTTTTATTTTTGAACGAAGGTTTCCTGTAATAATTGACATTAATAAGTACTATTTTGTTTTGTTTGCATAAATTTATATTAATTGTTCATTCAGTTTATTAAGTACTATATTCATTTATCTTTATACATCGATTGCCAACTTTGTAACGCTGGAAGGCTTTCATTTCATTTCGTTTCAAAAGAGTCAAACAATAGACCAATGTGACTACGTTGTTCTCAAATCAAGGATGCTAATTACAAGAACTCAACTTTTACATTTTTTAATTACTCGGCTATTTTAGCTGCAAATTTTACATTTGGCGATGAGGTATTTGGTGGTCCTCAGCATGTTAGTGATTCGCTTTGAATCTGTGGGATATGTAAGTCCGTCATCGTGTGCAGCGCATAGATAAACAGCTAATTGTAATTCGCCGAAGAGTTCGCAATGATGGAGTAAAGGAAGAATACCGTCGCCACTGACTGTTAAATTGGCAAATTAGAGGTGTCGGGAGTGAATATCTCGGGAGGATGCGGTCGGAGCGGTGAGTCTGCTCCGGTAATGTGACACATGGCGGTGGCGTTGGGGATCGTCATAGTTGAGTGGTTTTGGTAGGCAGCTCGTCCTGGTCGATACGCTGTTTAACTTCTCGTCAGTATCTTTAATAATAGAAAACTCCCGACTCCGTGACAGAGTGAAGTTGCGCCGATTCTCCACAACTGAAAATTTTGTCTCAATGACAAAAAAATGCTCTTGTGGGTTTTCAAACTATTTGTAACATGAGGTAATGTGCTCAAAACCATATATGAATCACATACAGGGTGTTTCGCCCTTGATCCAAACATTTGTTTTGCGTAAAACTAGATTGAAAATTTAGCAAAAAAACCTCCAATCGAACTTTTCTATCTAAACTTATCCCCAGGATATGATTTTTTTGTAGGTCTTTCTAGAAAACCACGTTTTGAGGGGGAAAAAATCCATATTTCTCCTCTCCAAAACGACTTTTTTCAACTTTTGCTCAACTTTTTGAATTCTTCGTTAAAAAATCCTACGTGCTTAGTGCATTTTCATAACCAAAAACTAACTGCTAAGGACCCTAATTACATGTCAAATGTTCAACATTTAAATTTGCGTTTCTCAAAATACTTGAACTTAATCTCCATTTTCAAAAAATTTGCTGGAAGCTACCAAATTACATTAAAACTTGAAAATTTGTTCAACTTTCTATTAAGAAGATTTTATTAAGAAATTGCAATTTGAAGGTAACAGAGGATGGTGTCCTGTGAGTTGCTCACAAATCAATACTCACAAGCATCTTCTTCCCAGGTTCATTGGTTCGATCTGTATGTCACGTGGACCCACCCAACTTCGTGGACTTTTTTTTCCGTCCTGTGGATCTCGTAAATTTGTCAACATTTTGCGAATCTCATACTCTTAGGAAGCTTCCTACATATGTAGATCCTGGGAAAGACCTGTGACGTTTTTCAGTTTTTCTCTGTAGTCGGTAACGTAATCTGCGATAGCTTGTTCAGACCAAAACTATCCTGAAATCCCTCACTTCTGAAGCAATGTGCACGGACCGTGATCTGTGGATGATGATGACATTTGCTGTTACAATGATGACATTTGCAGTTACGTCAAATTCTTCGAGAGCTTTCAGTAATTAGCTTTCAACTAAACATTCATCTGCAATGTGGTCTGAACGATTCCAAATAGTTCCCTTCTGCTTCGACGGTATTCAGTACCAGGGATACTCTACCATGTTTTGCTGTAATTCGTGGGTTTACTGTTGAGATTGCAGCATCTTTCTCTCTCTTGTGGATTCTGCAGTACACGTGTCCGCGGAAGTGCGACCTTGAGGCGGGTGGCGCTGGTATGACGCGGACCGTTGACGCCGCGTAGTTGAGAGTGGTCGGGGCTATTGATTTTCAGAATGTTGTTTTCTTCCTCGTGGCCCTCTCCTCCGCCCTTAATTCCTGGGTTGTAACAATAAAAGGGCAGTCATTCTGTAGGTCAGTATCAAGGTCGGTGTTCCATCTCTGTGCCAAGACTAGATTAGCGGCGACAATGCCAAATCCTCCTCTTTTATTTACATTTCTTCGAGGAATCTTGGGATTCTTGAAGCCATTGAGACGCTAGGCCATAGCCAACCATATGAGGTTGTGTGTCTACTAGGGGCGAGTGTTATGTCGAACAAGGTGGGTATAGATATTCGGCACCATCCCCTTGGCAAGCATCCTCTATGGGTCCTGACCTTGGCCTTCATGACCTACCTAATAAGCGTATGATTGAAAATTGAAAGAAAATGGATTGAAATGGCTCCGAAAATGTTGAAATACAATTTTCTTGTTGGAAATCTCTTTATTTCACTTTTGTGCTTCATCATTACTTCGATGTTGACATTTCTGCCGCCTTTCTCCTCACCCTTTCTCGTTCAAAGGGTCATTTATATTTTAATTTTTTCCACTTCTCGATGTTATTAATCACTTTCAAGCTGTTTCATCGACAATTTCTAACTTTTTGAGCTCTAAACACTGTTAATTCTACCGCTCCTGTTTCTAATTTGACCTAGGTCAATTCAGCTGATGTAAATAAACTAATTCAGAGAGAGTTTTTCAAAAACCTGTAGGCAAATTGGCTCACTATTTTTAGTTCATTTTCAATTATATGTTTTGTAATCATTTAGTAAACAATTTGAATAAACCCCCTCAAACTTTTTCATTGTATGTTTCAAGGTTCGCAGATTCCAAATACGCAATTTTCATTCGAAGCAGGTATAAAAGATATTAGAATTGACGCGTGTATGCTTTGGGCCCAAAACTCGTTAAAAACGTGGTGTTACGAGGTTTTTACTATCGTAGTGAGTGTCATTTTCTGTTAGTTTTTGCCGCAATATCGACTGGTATAGGTTTCAAAACCGTTGAATTTGTCCATAGCTAATAATCTCAATTTCTGAACCTAAAAGTGACCCCCAAACCTCACAATGACACCAGCAATCGTTTCCAAGTAATTTTTTATGTTGAATCGATTGAAATGGGTCCCAGACCAGCTGACATACAAAATCTCATTTAAGGGTGACAATGGCAAAAACGGGAGTAAACTTCAAATTTTTATTATTTTATTTTTAATTTTTATAATTTTTTTTTAATTTTCTCGTTTCATTGAAGTTTATTCCACTTCATTTTATTCCCTACTCCCCTGGCAGTCATGAAAAGTTGGTGGAGGAGGAGCCTCAAAATTAATAAACCTTAGTGAAACAATTTTGCAGGGTTCTTTGTTTTTAGTCCTTTGCAAAACTAAAGTGATCACTAAATATGTATTCTTTGTATTACTCACTAACTATGATTTCCTATCATTGGTGTTTGTCAAATGTATTGCCTGGCTCCTTCTTCGTCAGCTGCTGGAATCCCAACTTCAGATATCTACTAATACTTCCGATAATCCCACCCAAAGCTCCCATCTGGTTGTCGAACCTGATGAATAACTGTCATTGATAATTTACAAGTAATTGGGTCGAGACCCTTTTGGTTAATGGAGACCTATTTACTTAATCCAGGTTACAAAGCTCCCAGTACACATTTTCACGCTCTGTAACCATAAAATCAAGTTTTTTTTTTTTATTGAAAAAAGAAAAGTTGTTTTTTTGGCACATCAAAGTAAAGGACCTTTGATGTCAAACAATCACAAAAAATGTAAAACTTGAAAAAAAGTAATTGAGTAAAAATAGAGTAAAAAGTTTAAAAGTAGGATGTAATAGAAAGTAAAATTATTGCTGAAATCCCTCGTAACCTATTTTGACACAAAAATGTCACCTTTTTAAATTTCAATGTTTAATTTTTATTACTCAATATACATACCTATTCGTAACCATCCCTCCTAAATCCCTCGTAACCAAAAAGTATTTTGACACATTTTTAAATTTCACTAATTTTTAACTAATATACATTTCTCAATTTGAAACCGAGTCGTGACATACCCATAAAACCAAACGAATGAAAAACTTACAATAAAGACGAGAATAAACGTTTGTACAAGACTACAATCTAGTAGTATACAAATACAATAAAAACGATGTCGACATCAAATGATCACGCGGAAACGGAACTAGTGATACAGATCGGCTAGAAAAAACAGAACCTACTTATCTTACGCATAACCGGCAACGGCTCGAAAGGTACTGAAAGTGCCGACGGCGTGGAGCCGCGTTTTCCCCTTCTCCAGTACCTTTTCTGACAGTGCCGGCCTGGGGGGCCGGTCTCGACCCAAGGGTTAACAAGTGTACAAAAAGTAAAGACCATTTTGCCGCAAACAATTAATAGGTTCTTTTACCAGTCGGACCCCAACACATTTGCGGACTCGACATCAGTAGCTATCGTGTAACATTCGTGGGTCTCGATCACATTAGTGGGTGGCCACGGCCGGTTTGTTGAGGAGAACCGAGTATTTAGTTCGATCTTGTTTTGGTGTATTGACTCGTACGATGTCGGAGGTTACCCAGTTCCTGTCTGTTGTTCGTGATGGCAGCCTGTTCTCCTTCTAGTGAATACAAAGTGTCCCCAAAGAAGGACCCAGAAACCAGTCTCTAAAATCAATTTTGAGGACCCCATTGGGATGAGCTTAAATTTCAACATGACTTAAAAGGTGAGAAATTAGTCTGAAGCAGCGGCTGGTGATGGCATATGCGCTCCTAAACCACGAACCTAAAGATTAGAAAATTCGTCCGTTGAAGCTAGTGAAACGAGACTGCCCTTTCCCTATTTGGACCAACGCGCGAAATATACCTTCAGGGTGAAAGGAGGATGTGATAGTGATTAATCGTTGTCTCCACTATTTCCGTTTTTTGTAACACACCTCTATTGTCACACACCTAAATTTTCGATCTTTTTTTGTCCAATTAAGAATTTCGTCTAATTTCAAACATACTGGTTTTATGTTTATAAGTGCTATCGTACAAAAACTGGACACAGCATAGGGACGTCTTCGTAAGCATTAACATGTGTTTCCAATATGTTTTTGGGGACTCCCTGTACGTGTCAACTATATTTTTACTTAGCTCTTATTCCAATCCAATCACTTTTCGTCCTGGGAGATCAGTTCATTTATCAATTCCCTTGTGCCCAGACCCGCCAGCTTCATTGGCCAATCCAAAATGAGATTTTGCACTTCCAAGTCTGTTTCGAGTCCGACAGAAAACACCGACCAAAAGTGTTGTGACGGTCCGTCATCACCCGAGCTGTACGAGGCGGAGCGTTTCGGAGAAGCAAAACAACCCCCTTCGTCAACCTCCCTCTCATTTTCTCCTGAATTGCCCATCTGAGCTTTTGACGGTTTCCCTATAACGTTGCACCAAGAGGAGGATCTCTTTTTTGGTCCCAAAAGACGGATACCTGCTGCAAATTACTGCATAGAAGTTCATTATTTCTGAACTAGATGAAGAAAATCCCCGTTGTCTGTGATACATCATGTACCTATACCACAGATCTAGAAAATATACAATTTTTTTCTTGCTTTTTTTATTTTTTTCACCTGCATATATATATATAATATGAGTGCTCTAAATTCAAATATGTTTTCAGTTTTGCTCTATCGGGCTAGGTTTTCATACAAAATCAAATCAAATGTAATAATGTACTTAATATTTTCAATGAAATATTACAAGTATATTAAAGACATATAGCCAAGACTAAACTGTTTCTGTGGGTTTAATCAACTTGAATATTAAGATATATAATGAAAAACAGTGAACTATGTGTCAATAATCATAAACTTTCACACTTTTTTCATTGTTAGGGAGAAGAAAACTTCATTTTTTTCGATCTTCTGCCATGTCCACCACTAGTGTCTCTTTTCAAACCAACAATAGTCATCCATCATTGACACATCCCAATGGCCTTGATAACGGGTTTCCATTGTTTTAATATCTTTATGAAACCGCTCACCTTGTTCTTCACTCGTCGCACCAAGATTCGCAGTAAAATAATCAACATGGCCGTTGAGAAAATGCACTTTAACACTCATTCTACACCCTAGATTTCTAAAATTTTGTAACATTTCCTCTACAATTTCGTTATAGTTCTCTGACTTCTTGTTGCCAAGAAAGTTTTCTGTCACTTCTTTATAGGCCAACCAGGCTGACTTCTCTAACTCAGACATCGACTGAGGAAAGTTCACATCCTGCATAAGTTCACGAATATGGGGCCCCTCGAACCTGCTGCGAACCATTTCTAAAACTAAAATACTTCTTATGAATAGAGGTTTACAAGGAAAAATATTTCATCCCTCTCTTTCGTAACTGTGGAGGAATTGAAGGGGCTTGACAATCATAAAAGCTCGGGTCGGTAATCCCTTAATTACCTGAAAAACAAGTAAATAATGGGAAACAAAATCTAGGGGTGGGAAGACACTTAAGAAAAGCTTGTAAACTATTTATTATTACCTTGTTTTAAATATCTGATACTTTTTTATTATAAATATATTTACATTTTTTTTTGCACATACTCAATGAGGAATAAGAGATATGATTATTAAAACTGTTATTTTCTATAATAGCGATTTTTGAAAAACTGTAGCCTGATGAAACAAAACTAGGGTTGATTTGAGAGTTTCCATGTGGTAAGGAATCAGAAAATGTCAACAGTTTTCATTCAGCAAAAATCGTGTGGACCTGTGTACTCGGTACCTCGCGCTTCCATTTGTTTTAATTGCTTCCAGTGTGAAAAGGATGATCGTACATTAGCCCGAGTGGTCTCATTCGATTCAGCGAACACATTTATATCTGAATCAAACAATTAACTAGGTACCCTCTTAGTCGAAAGTTTTTGAGATTCCGATGTAAGATGGTTTAATCTTGAAAATTATCCCTTAGGGTTGACTGATGAACACGCCAAGATTACTGGCTCATTACGGATCATTGTTGGATTTGTGATCCATGTTTCGTAAACTTTGGTCGAATAGGACGACAGATGGACGGATGTTTTTTTAGTTTATTATTTTTTATAATGAACCTTTGTAATCGACCACCAAAACAAAATTTTAACCCCCCAATTAAGTGTATTCGATATGAGTATTTTTACAGGTTGGCAGGATGGTCCTTCAAAGGAAACACGAATACAATAAGTTTTTTTCGAGGTAAAATATTTTTGAAGCTAAATTCACTTTGCAGAATTGATGGGGCACACATAAAATGGAATGGTTAAATTTTCCCGAAGTGTGGTGGGCTATCGTTTCAGTTTGATTACTTCATTTATTGTGGCAATTCGTAGGTCGTTGTGGATATCGTTATTAGTCGAGTAGCAATACGCGTCGACTCACCGCAGTCCTTCGTTCTGCAACCACTGTGTTACATCACGATAACTTTGAGAATTTCAGCTCTCAAGCTGTGCGCCGTATGCTCAGTCTGCCTGTCTGTTTATATTTTGGATAGACAATCGTCCATCTACTCAACCTATATATGTCTCAGAATTTGGTGTACAATTCTTTTTCACTTGAGGAGCTTACTTTTAAACAGACACATATCCATTCCGACAAAATGTTCAGGAAGTGAAAAAAACGATTTGCAGATTAGTGGAGTTGTTTTTCTGCAGTTTCTCATCGGAGTAAGAAGGCACAGATAAAGATGCCTCAGAATATGAATCAATTTTCTCCAAAACACTAGGCTGTAAATCCATTTTCACTTTGGAAATGTGCCCTTTTGATCAAAACTCATGGATTTGTGCCTTTTTGAAAACAAAAGAATTCATCCTCCATTCTGTAGGTTTTATTGAAAACTTTACCTGACTCCATATTTCCATTTGTCATGCCTGCCATCTATCGAGTCTCGTGTAAATATTCAACGTCAAGACGAAGGCACAATGCTTCTTTTTGGATATGTGCCTTTTTGAAAACCCACGACTTACCGCCTGACGAAATTCGGAGGATATGTGCCATTTCGATTGCAAGGCACTGAAAAAAATGTAGGGGACGGATTTGTTATCTTTTGATGCAAACACATAACTTTAGCCCCGGAATTGACGTGGATGTGTTCTGTTTTGTTCGGAAATGATAGGGGGATCTGATTCAACTCATATTCAGAGAGAAAATTGGGAAAAAAGCGTTTTCTCCCAGATTTGGATATGTGCCTTTTTGAAAGTAAGCTCCTCACTTGGGCTCTCCAGCCTTGTATATCCAAATATTTTGTCTCATTGGCATAAGGGATGACTCTACCATTAAGATGGTAAATTTTTGACTTGGCGGAAGTCAAATCACACATAACATGACCATGATTCAGATAGTCGGTTGAATTTTTGTCGTTCTCTTCAGTAATTTGTTATACTTCAAGAGATTATTGGAAAAACTTGGCGCCTCGCCACGGGACAAGCCCCCTGGAACCCCGGATGCTTACTGCCTAGAGCCTGCGGCTGAAATTGAAGGAACATGGGATGCTATAGCCGTGCTATTTTTGCAGTTTTCCTTTAGCTAGTTTCGTGTCGTTCTGTTGGTTTCAATTTGCTATTTTCTTGTCTGCTATTTCGGCTTTACCTATGTGGCGATGTGCCCTAATATTACTGATTTCCGTGGTCTACGGACTAAAATTTATCTATCGAAATAATGCTGTTGGACTGATTATAATCATTATTATAGTCAGCATTATTTCGATTTACGTAATATGTAAAGGAGGACTCGCAGCTCAGGTTCTCGCAGAACTATAAAGGATTATAGAGCTTATGATGACTCACCACTGACTTCCATAAAAGGAAGTATACAAGTTTATAATGTATGTATAAATCTCGCGTCACCCATCCCGCGTGACGTTTTTCGGCATGTTCCATGCTAAAACTATAACCGAAGTCGATCCGTACGTGACATCTAATAAATTAGCTAGTTAGTTAAGATACAGGCTGATTTTAATATTTACTAATGATGAATTACCGTGAACGTGAGCAATTTGTGATTGTCCTGTCTCCAAGAAAAGGAGATGAATCATGATATTGTAAGTATGTCACCCCTCAAAAAAGCATTCCACTCTTGGCTTCCACAACATCCGAAAGACAAAGAGAAAATTATGTAACCGGTCCGACAAAATCGTGGAAACGTTAGGTTGGTCACATTCATTGAGAATTGAGGAAATATCTGTAAAAGCTTTCTCTGGGAAAGAAGATTCTGATCCTCATGTAGTTACATGTACAAGTATAAGTTACTGGCTAAAGATATTCTATATTGTCGTGTTGTAATAACAGTTGGTCTCAACATGTGACTAAATTATCATGAGTGGATTATTGTTTGTCTTGTCGTTAGTTAATATAATATTCAGGTGATTCAGGTGATATCTTGACCGTTCGTTACAATTTACTTATTTATTTAGAAGCTTGCCATCCCCTCCATTTCTAATATCAAAGAAATTCATTTGGTTACAGAAATTTACGGTCATATTGAGACGAGGAATAGCATAGGGGGGAGTACCTCGAGTGCTCATCTACTACTACCCATCTTATTTCAAAGGGCCTATTCCATCGTTAACCCGCAACGTAGTAAATAAACGAGAGACGTACCAAAAGCCAATTTACCCTATTTACAAAATTGTTTAAAATTAAATATTGCGACAAACAAAAATTGTTCATTTACTCAAATACGATTTCTCTATGTAGTCGCCACCATTTTCTGTACATTTTTCGTTTTCTACATCTTTATAATCAGGTGTTGTTCAGTCTGCCGCCAAATCGAACACCCATCTTCCCACTTCCTGTTTGAGTTCTGCTTCTATGGCGAACTGTTTGCTCCCAAGACGATTCTTCTTTTGACTGATTTTCTCGCTAGAGGAACGACCATTCCAGCAGATCTTTTCTGTGAGGTTTTGAATGAACTTCGACAAGCGATCCAAAACAAAAGCCTAGGGTTGTTGTCGTGCTAAGTTTTCCTTCTATCAGACAACGTCCTCCCAGGGTTCTGCTCGGATCACTCGAGATTTACTAGAGTCGTTAATTAGGGGCGTTTTTGTTGATAATCCATATGCTTCCGATCTTGCGCCAAGTGATTCTCGCCTGCTCCCTCGTCTCAAATAAATCTAGGGGCAAACATTTTGCTTTAGAGGCAGACCTGTTACAGGACGTGGAAAGCTGGTTGTTCAACTTGTACATTATAATGGCGACTACGTGAAACCTAGTATTAGGGTAAGTGTATAAATTTTTAATGTCCCTAAAGGGGACCGTATCCTCCATGACTTCTTGAGAACTGGGACAAGACCAACCCTACAAATTAAGCAGACATGAAAAGCGGTAGACTCTGTCGGGCCTGCGACCATTCCAGCCCTAGGGTGCTCTAGACGGGGTACTGCTCAGCTGGCGATGCCCAAAAGGGTACCACGGGAGGAGAGAGCCTCAGCTACCTGCAGTGCACCGCCGCAAGGCAAAGCACTACCTGCCCTCCGCAAGAGATTGGATTCGTGGTGGTAGTGAACTCGCTAGATAGTAGTTACCAGTCCCCATTGTCTCACGAGTTTGTCTTGTGGTGCCTCTGGGCAGAAGACGAAAGCCCCGGGGGCCCTCCACATGTCTCCAATTGTTGATGCATTCAGAATTTTCATTTCATTAGGTAAACTTACTTTTGAGACGTCACTTGTCTACAATTAGATGCTCAAAGTGTGCCATGGCTTGTAACAGTAGTGTGAGGCTTTTGATAAAACCTGGGTTTTACCGCCGCACACACTGGAAAATATGAAACTGTTCTCCTCGCACCTTCAACAAAATATGACAAATTATTGGGTTTAACGAAATCACCATTCCAGGATGGTTGGTTCATCGTGTAACCGTCGCAAATTGTCCGAATTTTGGCTGATAATGCAGCAGACACCCTAGAGCTTCATCAGCAGCCGTATTTTCAGTTCTTGGCTTATAGATTACTATGCCATAAGAGAATGGGGCTAGTTCCAATCTTTGAATTCTGCTATTTTGCTTCCTAGTCATCCTGCTTGATAGAGGAAGCTTTGTTTCACTTTAGGGAGATGAAAATGGTTTTTTCTCCAAGATCAAAATTTCCACTCACAATTGGTTATCTTACTGCTATGTTTATGGGTGAACTTGTAAGAAACTGATATTTACGATTTACGTTCTTTTTTTTTCAGCAGTACCGCCAAATTTGAACATCACCGCAGGAGTTATCGGGCCAGAAGATCTCCCTCCCCCCTACCAGCAGGCTCTGCAAGGCAATTCCGCCACTGTTACCTGCCGTGTTTGCCATAGCCAGATCGACGTTTCTGGAAAGCGCGACCAGCACGTTATAAAGTGCAATCAATGCAATGAGGCCACAGTGAGTTCTTGTATACCTTCACTCTCACAATCATAATTTCAATTATATCGCTGTCATTTCATGTCTATTCTACTCTTGTTTACTGTGATTTTGGAAGTATTGCCTCAAAATCAATTCCTCTAGAAGTGTACAGATTACTTGCACAAGCAGATCAGGATCTGTGTTAGAACTAGTGTCTTATCATTTTGATGCTGAAACCTACAAAAAAAAGGAGAGGCTGGAGCTTGACATCTCATAGTCATGAAGCCTTATCCACTCATCTCTCTCTTTGACTAGATATGTTACATCACAATAAAACTGACCATATTTCATGTCCGTTTACTGTGATTTTGGAAGTATTGCCTCAAAATCAATTCTTCTAGAAATGTAAAGATTACTTGGAAAAGCAGATCAGGATCTGTGTTAGAACTAGTATGCTGGAACCTAAAAAAAAAATCTCGCGATCTTTCTGGATTTGAACCCACAACCTCCTTCACCATAGTCATGAGCCTTATCCACTCATCTATTTAGATACGTTACATCACAATAAAACTGACCATATTTCCGTTGTTAACGGAGATAAGTATTAGTTGGAATTCCGCTACACATTATGAGCTCTAGTGAGCCCGTATGACTGGCGAGCTCCAGCCACTGCTCATTATGGTTAGATAACGAGCTTCATTGCTCGTTAAAACTAGCCAAAACTAGAAATCTACTTCCGCAATCCTCTGCTCAAGCGCTAGCTTCGTTTAACATAGATACTTGACAGTTATAAGATTCTGTGGACCACTTTTGATTACTAATTAGATCAACTATCCTTCATACCATATGGTTAGAGCACTCCAGTAGGGAGGTGATAGGTTTGATTGACATTACAGTAGTACCTCGCGATGCGATGGGTTCACGATACGATGTGTTCAAAATACAAAGAAGAATGTTTCAAATATTCGTGCTCGCGAAACGGTTCGTTTTTCGCGATACGATCCCAATATCCCTCGCCTCTTGAAATTGTTTTGAAGTTGGCGCGCTAGAGGCAAACCTCACGCGTCACTAAGCAAGCCTCTTAACTTTAACAGTTTCATTGAACAAAAAGCACCCTGAAAAAATGCCTACTGCTCGTGGAATGGACAATGTGAATGACATTTGTACGAGTCATTTTCGAAACATTTAAAGGAGTCGTCAGAAACCGGCTTCTTTAGATAGATATTTTTTGATGAGAATTGCCCCAGAAAGCGAAAAAGCTTTGTTTCTAGTAAGGAAACTAGAAAGGAAAGTGAAGACGATGGTGTATCACCTCAAATTTAAGTTCAGTTAGTTAAAAAGAAAATTAATTAAAGTGAAATTAATTTATAAATGTGGTATAAATGTTTATTGTGTGTATGTGGTACTTAGTATACTATTTTGTGACTAATTATTATTACGTATAGACGATTTTGGTTTTATATATGGGGCGTTGCACGAATTAATTGAATTAACAAACGATTACATTGTTCATTACACGATTTTTTTATGATACGATCTCGGTCTAGGAACGGATTAAGCTCGTATCGCAAGGTACCACTGTATTTTTTTTCTACTAATTTATACATTACTAGAAGGATTGATTCATTGTACTTTTTTATTTTGAAGTTTCAAGCATCGCTACTACCAAACTAAACAGAACCCTCTGTATAGATAGGATTACAATTCTCTATGGTTACCTAATGCTAGCGCTTGAACGGTGGATTGAGAAAGTACTCTCCCCACTCCGCCTAGCTTCTCGTCTTCACTGCAGATCAGGGTTGGTATAAGAACGCCCAATTGTAGCTCTAGCCAAGCTGGATTGCATTTGAAGCTCCATTTTATTGTTAGGAACAAAGGTACAATACTGTTTACATTATGACACATTTCAACACATTTTCATGAATTCGGTAAGAAGAGTTTTAACAAAAATTGATGAAAAATGACCCAAACCTGGAGCCACTTCTACTGGAAGCAATTCCGTACCTAGTCAACTCAATTACAACATTTGAACCAGAAGAAATCTTCATCAGCCACTTCCAGAAGAAAATTGCGTAGATACCGACCCCTATTCCGATCCAAACTCACAAGTCGTAAAAAATACGTTTTTCGAACGAGAACGTCGATTTAATCCTGCAAATCAACGCTTTTTCTGCTTTCAAACTAATTTTCTTTTTTAATTAGCTTAAGTAAAATTAAATTTGAATTTCCCGTTGGTAAGCCAAAATTAATGGGTCTTATGAGTGTTGAAAAATCAAACGATTAAAAAAATTGATCAATTTCATTTTTAGGCTGATTTGTTCCCGATGAAATTTGTCGAGTGACAAATTTTCGTTTGATAGCAGGCAGATAGGAATTTAATATTCTTTCCATCGATCTATGAAGGTTTTAATTTTCTTGAAAAATCAAGGGACGTATGACCGTTTAGTGACTTAAGGTTAAAAAAAAGAAAAAAGTTGGAAGCGCAAAATTCAAAAACTAGCGGTAGAAAAAATTGCTAGGGCACAAAAGTTATTGCAGTAAGTTGTTGAATCGACACCTGGCCGGTGGTGCGACCTTAACGTGTACACCTGTGTAGACGCTGAGGACGTCCCGTGACAATGTTCCGTGGTTTGAAATGACTGATTCCAGAGATTTTTTTGTACAATAAATGGTTGCATTTGTACATATCCACCTTGGTCAGCTGATAGGCTCTGAGCATAATTTCTTCCTTCTTGTACCTGAGATGGTGAACATAAATGGTCTCTCCTATCAAGCGCCCATTGTATTTTAAGCAACGAGCTTTCCTGGTAGTTACTTGATAATTATTCTTCGTGTCTTTCCAGCCGATTCGAAACCCGCCTGCAGGCAAGAAGTATGTCAGATGTCCTTGCAATTGCCTTCTCATTTGCAAATCGTCCAGTCAAAGAATCGCCTGTCCCCGCCCCAACTGCAAACGGATCATCAATTTGTCGCCATCGCCCGTGACGCCTCCAGTCGCTTCCTCGCCGGGAATGTGCAAGGTCGCTTGTGTCCACTGCAGTGACACTTTTCTTTTCAACACCCTCAAGAACGCCTTAGCTAGGTGCCCTCACTGCCGTAAAGTGTAAGTACATGCTGATTGAATATGGTAGAAACCTAGACACTTATTCCATTGTCAAGTCTTGAAAATTGCGCAAACATGAATGTTACCAGACCCTAAGTGTAACTCATCAATATTCGTTGTTTTTATCGCTAATTCACGTGGTGCCATCCGTTTTTACTTCATTCGATTAAATTCGTACGCTTTCACACCTGAATCAGCGTTGAAAAACTGTGAAAATTGATGCAATTCTAATGGGTGTTATCGATTCGAGGAAGTCACACCCAACGTGGAACACGCTTTTCCATTTTGTACCTTTTACGTTATCAAAAATTACGACGACCTTGCAATAAGAGTTTGGTGCAGAGTAGAGATACCATGGTGATTACAGTATTCATTCTAGAAACCGAACAATCCCATTGAGAAGCCACGTTTACACGAGGAAAGAGGAGTTTTCGAAGATTCTTCCCTTGTTTAGAGGTATCCCATTTGTTCAGGGCTCCAGAGAAAAACCTCATGTTTCTGCTTCTAGTAGTTTTAGCGTGAAAAGTTGTGGCATACAGAGACCAACACCAGTATTACTAGTAACGATTGAACCCGGAAGCTTATGAATCACGAAGAGGACCCAGTTCATGTCTTCAGAAATGAAATTCTATTCTAATTAAGCAAATGGAGAAATACATTTGTTTATAAATCAATCAATTAGTATAGGGTAGTCCACAGTGATGGCGTCGAGTTTTGCGCTCACACATTTTTTTGTGGGCTCTCCTCACTTAAATATTGAATATGTGTCCCAGTTTTCTTCAGAATGGGCCTTAGGAACCCCCAAAATTAAATAAATTGCGTTAATAATTGGGCTTTGTTGACGAATATTCGTTGTCTTTCAGCCTTTTTCGATGTTCAGATATTGAAATTTTACTTATTTGCATAGATTACAAATAAAACACTCACAACCCACTTGAATGACATTTCACGTCAGTAAAAACACTTTTTGCGGTAAAAGTAGTCATTCTCAAGTTAAAAATCGAGAAAAATCGCCATTCTTCAACAACGGCTGAAAATGATATTTCTTATGAGAAACGACTGCTCTAAGCGCGTGTTTGTGGAGCCTCAAATTTAAAGAACAAATTACTTGTGGAGTAGGTCTAGATATACTGGAGTAAAAGGCACCCGAACAGAGACTCTGATTTGTTTATTCCTGTGCAGAATGTGATGTTTTACCCCAATAAGTGTTTCTATTGAAGTGAGGTGTCGTTTGCGAGCGTTTTGCATGAACTTCCAGCGACCATCTGCTGAGCCAGCCAAGAGCGGGCAGTTTCACTACGTCATTCGTCCAACTCTGCCGGTATTTGACTCTAGGGAAATGTTATGTTCAAAGAAAATAACCCACTGCAGAAGAGGTTTGATCAAATTGGCCTCATTGCTCAACCCATTAGGGTGCCGCAACAAAAGGGAAACGTCTCCTTAGCAGAAAGGACATGGGTTCGAACTCAGTCAGGGGTTACAATAATTTTTGGCCGTGACTGAGTTTTATTGATGAAACTCTGATATTGAGTGGTGTGATGGATGTGGTTAGTTGGCCCTTTCCGATTATAGAATCCGTCGCCTTGGTAGATGAATTAGACGTTTTCAAGCGTCTGGATTATCCTCTGAGCTTGGTGGTGCAGCATTACTGCATCTACCTTAATGGAAGGGGTAACTATACCATTCCATCACCTTATAGTGGTTACGAATAATGAAACTCGATCTAATTCAATCCCTGGTAGCAGATGTACGAGTATGTGTGGTGCTAATGTTTTTTTTGGGCTTGAATTGCTGAATTGAATTTTAATGGTGATAACCAAGAATTAGTCATTCAGTCTGCTCTATTATCAAGTTTTTAAAGTTGTGGAAAATTGAAAATTCTCTGGTTTATTATTTGTAATTGAGGATTTTCATTTTGCAGGTCATCAGTGGGACCCCAGTTCGCCAAAAGTCGAGGGAAACTCTTCTTCATTCTCTCTATATTATTCATAGCTCTCGGAATTGGGGTAACTTTGGGTACATATCAATACGCTACGACCTACGGTGGAACATACTTTATCTACGCTGGTAAGATACTTTTAAACTATTCCCTGCGTATACGTATATTGTAAAAATGTTTGAAATGCAAATCGTTAATGCTTACTGTTGGATGGATGGAAATTTGAATGGATGAAAATACGGTGTTGAGTTGCGAAATTTTGAGCATATGAATTTCGAACGGGTGAACTAATTTGGTAGGGTTAAATTGACACTCATTTTGTAATTTTAATCAATTTTCATGATACTCATCTTGTTCAATCACAATTTTAGTAAAGTTGCGCTACAAACGTCGGAAATTTTGCTTTTTTTTTTTTTTTTTTTTTTTTTTTTTTTTGCTTGATTGGATGGAGAATGGCGGGGTGATAGCCAATCCTTTCAATCTCTGCTCAAGATATCGAATTTGAAAATCAAATTTTGAATTTGATGTTGCGAAGGGGCATGGATGACGTAGTGCCAATCCATTAAAACGCTGCTTTTACCTTCTACAATTCTCAGCCGGTTTTGTCCTTTTTTTGCTCGATTTAGAATTTCGTCATTTTAAAAATATTTCCAAGTGTTGATATGTAATTTAGTCCAAGAGCCTAGCGTCAAAAACATGACTGGATGTATCCCATCCACTGAGCAAATCAATTTTTTTCTGCCATTTCAAATCCAATGGAATACAAAGTGGCGGCCATGATAAGTACAACCAATTTGAAGAAATGCGATTGATTTTAGTGCTCAATGAAACTTGGTTCTTCTGGGGAATGAATACAGAGAGCTTTGAAGGTTGTCTGCCACCATATAACGTGAGGGAACTTAGTGGCTGACGAGACTTGAGGAGGCCACACACTATCAGTTCAACTGAAGGCAATCGGGGGTTGCCCACACATTCATCAGTTAATCTGGAGGTCATGGACTGCAGTCCGTGAAAACTGAAGGTGTGTGGACGTAGGGCAGGCGGGGATCTGACGTGAGATCGGCGACCAGCTTGAGCCTGTCAGATCATGATCTCACTGGCCCCTCGCCCAACACTATCAGTTGGCCTATAACGCATGCGTTACTTACCGATATGTTTCTTCCCGTGTTTCAGGTGCCTTCCTAGCAGGAATCATTTTCCTCTCGAGAAGTATCTATTATTACATGATGAAGGTGAGCACCATCCTCGGCCCCGCTTGAATCTGTAAGCATTCCACCCCCACCCCTCTCCTCCTCCCCCTTCCTCATTGTTTCAGTATCATTATTAGCCTTAGCAAATTTTTTTAAATGTATAAACCCACGAACTCATGTTAATTTCCACAATCCATCATCAAACGCTATTTTTATTTAAAGAACATAACTCGGAAAAATATGAACATGTTGGTTTTTTGTAAAATGGATTTAATGTTTATTGGAACAAAATGTGTCATTTACAATGTAATATTATTGTTATAATGTGATCTAGCCTATAAGAAAAGAAATGCAATTTTCGGGATTTAAATAAATAGTCAGTAAACTAATAGTTTATTTCATATTTTATAAATATCTCGTATTTATAAAGAAAATAATAAGAAAATCTATGTAAGTATCTATATTGTAATCGTTAACTTAATATGCTTTTTTCTTTATGTTGAAAAAATTGTATTTTTGGTGACCCGGTTCGATTTTAAAGTTCATCTCAGCCACCAGTGCTTCATTATCGTTTTGATTAAATTCGGGTCTAGGCAGTATTTGTTTCCATTCGCTCACTCTAGTGCAATCAAATTCACTATAAGAAACAAATGAATGAACATGTATGAAATACATGAAATAAAATTATTGTGATGATGTAATAGGAAAATCAGATGGAAAACGTTTGTGTCATTATTGCTTTCGCTAAATTTAGTTCAATGTGAGAACTTCGCTTCTCGGTTTCTCTACGATGTTGTCAAACGAATATGTCCATTAGTGGAATTCAGCTTTGAAGACGGTAATCTCAATATTCTCCTCGTGTTGTCATTGAGCAATATCAAATTACAGTTCATGCTTCCTTCCCTTTCTACTTGGAATGAAGAAAGTTGAATTGAAAAGAAAAATAAGAAAAAACTGATCTGGTTGTACAGAAGAAACTATATTTCCTAGGGATTAAGTTCTAGGTATTTTTTTTATGGAAATGAAAGTTATCATTAACTAACAATGGAATTTATTAGTCTAGACTTTTATTTTAACCAACTTTTCTTATTTCTTTGTCGATGTTGCTAGGGGAAAAAACGTTCAGTTGTTTCAACTTCGTACTACGGTGGATTTATGTATTTAGTTGTCGAACGTGAAAAATGTATTCGGATTTTGATGAACACAAATTGAATTAAAAAGTGTTTTATGAATCTTTTGTTGCTGGTTTGACTTTCATCTGATATTTCTTATTCCTGCCTGAAGAATACAGCGTGAAATGATTTGACTCACGATACGATGAAGATATCGAAGTGCTGTTGTAGGGGATAGAAATCTACTTAAAAACGCTGCAGATTATCATACAATGGTTAACTATTTCTGTATTAGATACTGACTTCTAAGCAGATCATCAGCTGATGAAATTTGAGGGGTGATTTATAAAAAATGTTTGCGATACGATTGCAAATTCTTATTATTAAAAATAATAAACCGAAATGGAGGTCTTTTTAACGGAACTAGAATAAGGTATGGAGGCGGAGGGTTAAGAAAATTTACTGCACAATTATTCTAATGAAAACAGATGGGTGATTTAGGTAGAATCTAATCTAATACAGAAATGAACTTTTGTGTAATAATTAGTAGGTTTTTCTAAAGCGATATCCCTGGAGGAGGTGACTAGGTAGAATTTCTTGGGAAGGTAAACGTAAAATTGGTCCCTCTTGCTTAGCAGGCATTAGAACTGGTTTCCTTGTGCCAGAAACTGATGTAACGTGATGCGGCCAAACGGGTATTGAAGAAGGTTAAGGTTTATTGGTTTTTGTATTCTTTAGCTCTGCTCGTGCTGGTCATCTGTTCGTGTTTGGGTGAAATGCCCATATCCATCGAGGCAGGTACCATCCCAATTTCTAGTGCAGAACGCATCAGTTGTCAAATGAGAGCTATTTGTGTTATTACCTCAGATGAAAACCCCAAGGGTCGATATGTTTCATATCGAAGAGGAAACGGAGCGAGAATACTGTTGTTTAGTTTTAACTTTAATCGTCCATGACAAGGTCGTGATGAGCTTGTCCACACACATATAGGTAAAACGCTTGACATTGACACTGTGTCTCTACGATATCATTGTGTGACTACGAAAGAGATTGAATAAGCTTAGTCGTTCCTATTTGAAAGTCGAGTTGCAACCAATGAAAAACTTAAATGATATGCATAAATATCTCATTTATAGTTTCAAATCTAACTATTGGAGTGGCTGGCTAGGGCCATTACATAGTTGAACAACCTCTATTGCCCCTAGGCATAATGATTAATGTTTGAATAATACGACAGGCATGATTAATCATTAGGCATTATGACCAGTAGCATAAACATGATTAATCATTAGGCATCATGATCAGTAGGACAGGAACTATTAATAATGATTAGTAAGACACGCTTGATTAACCATTGGGCATCATGAGTAGTAGAGCAGACATGATGAATCATTAGGCGTATTCATCCTTCCACGAACCTGGTTCCATGTGGTAGGTCAGATATGGGTGTGGGTTTGAAATTATTTTAAAATACAGTTGCTGATCCTGAGTTTTCTTTTCCTCATTGCCGAAAACGAAAAAAGCTCTTTATTCATTCGTACAATGGAGAAAAAAAAAATCTAAAATTAAAATTGTCAATGGTGTGTTGCATATTAGATGTTTCTGACGATTGTATTCCAGTTCAAAATCCTGGGTTTCGGCTTCTTGTTCAATTTTTGGTTGATTTTGATGAAAGTGCAACGGTTGCGTGGATCAACCCAACTATTGAAACCTCTAAGCTTAAGCGAACTTTTAAAAGTACAAAAGTGGCTAGAGAGAAATAATGGAGAGGTTAACTTTTCCTAACACAGTTTCTCTCGGGACACGGACAATTTTACTCCTACCTTCACAGAATGGGGAAAGTAGACGATCCAACTTGTCCGAATTGTGATGGAGGAGATGATGTGTTTCACACATTCTTCATGTGTAAGCAGTGGGAAACACAAAGATATCTGCAGGATGATCTGGAAATGCCATCTGAGGACATGACACCGGAGAATATAGTTGCCAAAATGCTTGAAAGAGAGGAGCATTGGACCTCTGTAGTTGTCTATGTCGAAGGCATCCTGCGGATAGATCGCCCAAGAACGAGAGGGACACAAGAGACTACAAACGGACCGAGAGGAATAAACACCCCCAAGGAGTTGGCCTGAAGTAATGTGTTGAACGGTTCCAGGCCGAGTTCCAACGTGGGAGAAGAAGGTGAGGTTTTAGTGGATTTGAATCCTACAAAACCCAAAGGTAACCTTAGGGTACCTTACGAGATCCGATTTTCACCTTAGGATCTTAAAGATTTCCTCAAGCAAACTTAGAATTTCTTCCTACTCTAACAATATATAAACAAAATCATGCATCGGTAAAAACTTATCCTTATTGCAAACAAATGAAGAATAGAAAACACGTATCAAGCTCGCAGACTTTTATTCAATTACAAATTACATACAACTCAATATTTCGCCGTTTTCTGTTACAATTTCCAGTTTATAGAAAATATCATAATATCGTACAGTCAAATAGTTAATCTGTTAAAAAAAAACCTGAGAAATGAACAGAATAAGGACTTGGCGTTTAGTAAAAAATATAACAATAATTAAGTACCAACTACAGTGTTCTTGGTATGGACACGTTTTTATCAATCACTACTCTCGAAGTGGGAACACCCGAGTTGCAAATCTTTATCGAAATGGAATTTCTAGTGGTGAAATATACTGATGAACTACATTAATAAATAAATGAAATGATCATCACAGTTGAACAGGATGTAAGGAATTATTGAACGTAAGTGAGATGTTTTTGTATTTCTATGTAACTGTCAATGTTCATCAATCTCCAAAATATATATCGTTTGTACAAATGGGGTCATCTACTTTAAAAAAGGGAGACATTAGCCGAGGCGATTTGTCTAGAATTTGTGTAGGTACATTTAGAGTAACTGCCAGACGAAAATCGATGAATTTTCCAAGTCACAATTTCAATATAGGTTGAAGTGTGTTTACACAAAGTATGTTGTGTGACAAAGAGTGTTGATTACACAAACAATACAGATTTTGGGTCTTTGACATTACTAGCCCACATAATCCCCAGAACTAACTGGTGACCATTCAATACCCACTATCGATCGACTTGCAACCGGGAACGTTACCAATTCGAGTATCTACACATACAATCATGAGTTTTCTTCGTAATTTTCATATTACGGACAAATATATTAATAGGATAAAATTGTAAACAATATCAACAATAAAAAAAAGGAAAGAAAATCTATACATCAAGAAAACAGAAATTGAAAAAGGACATTGACTAAAAATTATCACTAATGTCAATTAAATTGCGACAAGACGAAAATTGGACAGGGGAATAAATAAAATCAAAATTTTGTTAAATGTTCACGTGAAATCAAAAGAGGAGTTTTATTTCAATTTTCGAAATGTCGCAAAATCGAAGGAAATGAGAAATGTACAATATTTTAAAAAATAATGCGTTGCAAAACATTTGTCAGGTTAAAAGGAGAAATTCGATTAAGGGAGAAGAACGAGATCATTTAGGCGTCGATCGAGGGGTTTTCAACGGAAAGCGCTAAGATTGTCGTAGAAATGAACGGTTTTCAATTGTCGTACCGTGTTTTTTAAGTACAAATACATAAATAATGAGTCGAATTTTGGTTATCAGTGAAAATAAATTAATCAAAAAATTAGGAAGAAGTAGATCAAGGCACAGTCTTTTTTTCATTTCTTAAAGTCAACATGGAAAAAAACAAGAATCAAATAGGGTTGAGTTAGAAATTAAAATTGCACACGCGATATAAATTTAAATTCGAGAAAATGTAGGTATTTCGAAAGCCAGTACAATTGATCGTTAATTATCGATTAGCAGTCGTTATAAAAAAAGGCTTCCGTTGTAATTTTTCAAAATGTAAGAATAGGGTATTTATTTGAATAGAATAACAATCAGGCTAGAAAAAGTAAGTACATCTTAATTGTTAACGAGAAATAATTGAAATTAAATAAGAGACGTAAGTAGGCATTGAAAAGGTGGTTAAATATCGTTAAACACTAAACAAACTTAATGGTGGCAAATCTATTTTTAGATAAGTCGGAAGGGATTACACAAATAAAAGCTACATTATGGCACAATATTATGTCGATAAGGAGTCGATTGTTATCAATGGGGGAGGGGAGGGGGGAATTTGTTATTTTTGTTAAAAATCAGGAGGCAAAATCAGCAAGTTTAAAAAATTGGGGAGGTGAAGTCATGGATAGATTGCGCCTTAAAAATAAAACAATTATTTTACTTACAATATTTCGGAGTTCGTACTTTGTTTTGTGGGGAATCACACGAAATAACCTGGAATGTCGAAATTACGGAACGAAGTAGGTACCCGTGCTTGGGGAAAAAATTGTCAGGTCACTTTTTCTACTTGGCTACTTTAGGAGTACCTACCTACCTACACCACTCCTACGAAAACTCCTACGAATAGACTCAAAGTCGAGTGTCGACTTGTCAAATAATGAGGAAAAATGATGAATTTCGGTTCACGTAAAAAAGAACTGTAAGGTACAAAAAGTCATAGTAGAAGTAATTAATTGGGAACAGCGTTTTTCGTTCTTCAAAAAAGGAACTTGATTTGTGGAATAAAAAGGAAGCCATCATTAACATTCGGTCGATTTCTGTTCATACAACATACCTGAATCAGGTAGCCTTAACGAAGGAAGTAGAGACAAGTAGTACTTCAACTAAGGTGGCTATTTCAGTGAGGGAATGTGTTTATACAAAATATAAAGCCCATTCATAATCATCACACTAAATAAAGACGAGCTTATCAGAGTATATCGACGTTTCAGAACGCTGGGCGGGTGTTTATCTCCCACCAAAAGTGATAAAGCCCATTCATTTGGGAATCATTTTTTGACTTTGTATTGTTATATTTATTGTGTTATTCACCTTTTCTTTTTTCACTTGTGTAGCAGGGTCATTAAACTAGTTTAGTTTATATTTATGTATTTTGCGATTACTAGGAATCTTGTAGTGCGCAGGTTACACGTGAAAATGCGAGTTGGAAGAAACTTAGAATCCTTCATACTATACAACATACTTTCCCTGCTCAATTGGTTCTATTGCGGGTAAGTCCCACAACCGTTAAAATGTTTTGGAACTCGAGATTTTCTTAGCCCCAAAACTAGGACGCATAACGTGAAATTTCCCATTCTCAGCTGTAGGGAAAACGTCTAAATGGCAACTCTCATTCCTCATTTATGAATTAGTCCAATATCTAACCTCTATTTTAAACAGTACAAGTATATAAAAGCGTAAATCCCACAAATAATTTATGAGTTCTGTTTTATGAACTTGGAGATTTCTTCAAACATCGTATTCTAAAGTTACAGTTTTCAAGGACAGCAGTTTTATTTTGATATTCATTGCAATTTCAATTAATTACCCATAAAACCAACTAATCCTAGGATGTTGCTCAATATGTACTCGTACTCACTTGACAACCAGAGAAAAATCGCGTGGGAATGACACGTGGCTCGTATTTTGTCCCTACCATTGTAAAGGGCTTGAAACATAATGAAGTGCCTAAATCAAGTTTTGCAAGTTAGTATCAACTTAAATAATTGTTGACAAATGAAAAAACATAATGCACTGGATGAAGAGTGACGTAACCGTACACAGTTGGTTGATGAATTTTCGCTGAGTTGGACGTAATAATTATTTTAATTAATCGTAATTTTAATTATGCATATTTGTGACAAGTAAGTAACGATTGGGTCAATGTACAGTTCTCGATCCACGTGTAATCACAAGATAAAACACACTTGGATCGAAAATTTAATAATGTGAATGGGCAAGACTAGTGGTGTGGTTTGAAGAGGCTATTTGAGTTTGAAAGAACAAAACTCAAATAGCCAAAGACCACCAATCTTACCGATGGAAGAGTGAAGGATACTTTGAAATACAAACGTCAAACTTCTTTTTGGAATATCGGTTAGAATTGGAAGCAAACGATTGGAATTTATATAATTGATTCTAGTGAATTCTCACAACTCTTCAAACGGGTTGCCATTGAAAAAAATATCAATCTGGAGCCTCGAATGCGGGAAAATAAATATACCAGTACTAACAAAGTCTAAAACGGAAATTTGATTCTTAGTCCAGTTCCCGTGGGTTTCCAACATGCCAAAAGGTGGTATAGTTCGTTTTTTGATCTCAAGTGATCGATTTAGGTCTCAATAACTTGAAAATAGACGAATCCAACAAAATTCTTCTCGGGGCAACTTTTGATGGCTTAAAACCCTCGAATTTTGGGAGTTGTTTTGGTTTTTTTGCCTATAACTTGAAAACGGTGCATTTTTCGGCTACAAATGATGCCTAAAGACAAATAAAGTGCATTAAATGCTGCTTCAAATGACACCCCTAACGCCCAGTTTCGGATTAGTAGCAAGATCAGAATCGACGATCGAAAATAGACCAATTTTTCAAACTTCTCTGGAAACTTACAAAACCCAGGAAATTCAGATTACAACGTGTAAGAACACACTATGAAAGTCATATAGCAACAAAGTACCCATATGCACTTACATGCATGTAAGTTGGGGCTACGAATAAATGAAAGCAAAACCAAGTATCTCAAGATATCCCCGCCGTCCTGTGTCCAGCGAGTACCCAGGAGGGTGACGTTTGGTACTTATAAGTTTGATGAAGTCAAGTCTTTCACCTATCCGTCGAGCTTGGTGACAAGCAGGAATAAAGCACAGGATGAGATATACTCTCGAATAATAGCGCGCAACCAAGCATTTTATGCCAACTCTTCAGGAGCGTGATCACCAGAACAACAAAGATGAGGCTTCACAGATCCCTGGTGCGGCCTGTGGTCTGTTAAAGACCTGAGGCTTGGATCTTGAGAGCTGGGGATGAGAAAAGAATGCGGGTATTCGGGAGAAAGATTGTAAGAAGAATCTATGGTGCAGTCAGAGAGTTAAACCATCAAGGCTGGGCGCATCCAATGGCTGGCGCATGTTGACCACATGCCAAGCGGGGCCTGCCCAAAAATGATGCTGCGAGCTCGGATGGAAACTAGAAGACGAAGAGGTCGAATCGCTGGATTGATGAGGTCTTGATGGACCTCCAGGTCTCAGGCAGGTGACCTCACCCAGTGGCAGAGAGGTATTCGAGAAGCCAAGGGCCACATTGGCCTGTAGTGCTTTGTAGTTAGTTAGTTAGTTAGATGAATGTGAGTACAGTTTTGTAATTTTTCGTTTCCAGTTATTTAGACCTAAATACGTCACATAAGATCAGAAAACAAACTACACCACCTATTGCAGGAACTCCTTCTTTCAGGTCTCTACTACTATTATGCAACTAGGTTTAGAGGTTTTGATAGAGAAAATGCAAAGATTATTCAAGTCAATCAGTTGTTGTCCAACTTGCATCGCTAACCGCTATTGAAGATATATTTACTTAAATTCAACGTCTGTTCCCAATTAATGGTACATTTTACGAGAAAGTATATACTGAATATATACCTAAATTTGAACACATCCGTACACTATTACTAGAAAATCGAGCACACGCTACGTCCGGTTTTGATTTGATGAACTGGAGACAGTCTATTCCCTCCTTCTTAAGAACGATAATTTCGTGCGCGATTCTATTGTATTCCAAGTATAAAAACCCTAGGTAGAAAAATTAGTTAGTTCTCTAATTTTGTTCAAGTCTTTTTGCGGCTAGGGATATTTGATAAAACCGTAGAAAAGTTCACGCCTACGACGTTATCAATAAGTCACTAGGGAGATTATAGCAGTCCTAACTTCCTTTCAACGGACAGAGGATAATGAGCACCTTACGAAAATCACGCGATCTACAACAGTCGTGTGTTGTTCAAATTTCACTTTTCTTTCAATTTTCATTTCCATTTTTCAGAAAATTTTGGTTAAGTAGCACCAGGTCGTAATAATGACTTGATTTTTTTTCATTTTTTGTTTACCGCGACGAATTATCATGGTAATAAATTACACTACAGGTAAAAAATAACAGGTAGAAACATTATCAGAGTAAATTAAAGAGGGTAGTCAACGACACGAAACAAACATAAAATGCCATAGGTTGACATTGACGTAGAAAAATATAATAGTACATAATAGATTAATATTGAAAAGTTATTAGTTTTTGATGCGGAGGCATTGACGGCCAATAACTGATCAATGCTGAGAATGACAAGGCTGACGAAGAGGTAGCCTAGGAATATCGTGGCTCCATTCTCAAATGGGGGGAATCAGCAACCGCTTCTACTATAAGAAGAAAACTTGTTCCTCCTTAGCTTAGCGAAAATCTTTCACATCTTTATGGAAAATATAAAATTAGTGGCTACCAATACCAGTACGTATTCTAAGGAGAGTTGTAATAGTTATCATCCTCTTCTTCAACTTCTTTGTAAATTCCTAAGCATTTGATTACAATCATCATCACCAAAATCGAATTAGATTTATAGTTTTTCACGGCTATCGAGAGAAATACATTCTTTTTTGCAAGTAACAGATGTTTAACTTGTTTTGGGAAGACGAAGAATGCAGAACTTAATGTTGTGATGCGGTAAAGATGGTCGTTTTTTGTACAGTTAGTTAGCCTTCCATGACAAACTCATTTTGCACTCAAATTTAAGAAAAAAGAAGTAACAATTAAAGTTTTTACAACCCCGCATACTGGTAAATCACAAAATCATGTTCTGTTTTCAAGGGTCTCGGCAGCCATTTTATATGACACCACCCAATTGCTTGTAATTTAGAAAATAAATGAAGTGAATTTGGAATACTTGAAACCAATTAATTTCTGTGAATATGCATACTCATGGTGTTATCAATGTATTTAACTTTAAAATTATGGCTGTAGATGACAAGATCACAAAATTGTATCATGAATGCAAAATGTGTGATGCTTTTCAACAATCTGTAAGTAACTTTCTTGTTTTCAGTTTCTGAAAGGTTTCGATTAACCGGAGTGTTAAAAGCAACAGAGGAAACCAAATTTCCCTCTTCACTATTATGCCAACTGGTAGAAGTTAGTTACACACCAATCAAAACTAAAGTAACTTTCACTGGGTAATCAATTGAAAATCCATTCCAGTGAAATAGTGCATTTGTTCTACAGTGATAAGAATACCTAACACTGACGTTATTGGCTATTTATCGATCTTGTTTGAGAGATCTGGGATGTAGTGAGAGAAGATGAAGGGGAGTAAAGAGGACGCAGTTAAATTTGGGTAATCAAATTTTATGTTTATCTCATAAGACTCCTACCAGATCGATTTAGTAGCTAAGCAGCAAGTAATTTTTATTGCTCAATATTGTCAAAGTAAAGATGCTTATACTTTCAGAAATTCGTAATTGAAAGACGATGCAGAGAGAGGCGGGAAACAGATCAAAATCTCTGTACTGTGCAAAGAAATAACAATTTTCTCTCCTGTAACCAACGACTGGAATAGGTATTCACAAGAATTTTATATTTACCGTGTATAAATATCACCTTTCAGCTTGAAATTCGAACGGGATTTGAGTTCCTCAACAATGTAAGAGGAAATTGTAGCAATATTTAGGCTTCATATCATCAGCCCACAACTGGTCAACAAACAGTCGCTTCAAGAATGAACGAATTCAAGCAATATTTAACAAAGGTTTCAGTAGTAGGGGCAGCGACAACACATTTCTTGATGGCAAGTACTGTTCGTTGTTAGAACTGTACTGCGGTCGTATTTCTGTTCTGTGAAGAACTCTTTTACTGCACGAAAAGACAGGAGAATCGCATTCTGCTATCGAGTAACAGTGTAATCCGGAAAACATTTGATTGTGGTATCAATTAATTGATCGCTATAAACCACAATCGAATGTACATTCTCCTTATTACCGTTTAATTCAAGTAGTTGCAAATATCAGTTTGACGACAGAAGTACACGGTTTTGAGCCATATTGAAACGAAACCCTCAGAAATAGGGACAAATAAGTTCAGTATATGGCTGATCTCCTATTGGCTCGAAAAATATACACAACATTTGGGTTATTTACAATCAGTAGGTATGGCTTTTTGCTTCATAAAACGAATCCGCTTTATAGACCTTTAAAATTCAACACAATTGTGTTTTCCATGCAATGAGCAAAGATATCCTGGCTTAAATATCCAGACGCGAATATTTTCAGCAATATGGCCACGAAACGAAAATCATTGCTATCAGGTATTCAAACTTACTTGGAAGAACGGTATCATGTTTACTTCCTGATGGCAGCTGTATGGAGTGAGGTTTTGTAAATGCAATATTTGTATGAGAACACATTATCTCAAGGTTGAGGGACGGTTAACCCAAGCTGAAAAACACGATATATCGTCTTGGAAAAGTGCAGAATGATGAGCAGGAAGTCATCTTGGCTGTAAGGCAAACAGATGACAGTACGGGCCATCTCTAGCAACCATTGATTCTTTCTGCCATCAGGAAGTAGTACCTCCGATTTAAGAGGATGGTCTTAATCAGAAACGTCCCTGTATGGTATTTCCGAGGCGATGTTGAAATCTTCCAGGTAGGAATTAAGGAACTCAAAGGTTGGTCGTTTTTCTGGATCGGCCTCCCAACAAACGAGCATGAGGCGGTAGATGGGGTCGGGTACGTGATGCGACGCAGGTTTGGGCATGCGGTAGCCTTGGTCGATCTGCTCGATGACTTCTCGCCCGTGCATTCCTGCGGGTAATATGAAAAACAAACGACTGAGTGAGTGCTCGCAAAAACACATGGAAATTTGAGAAGGTTCAGGTTTGAAATGCGACATGGTTGTGTAGACAGTGGTTGTCCAGGCTACTATTCACTACTGTGAATTCGACTGCAATCTATACAATGGTAGCGTCTGTAGATGCGAACCAGTGGACTTGAATTGGTTTAACAAAAAAAGTACTGGTTGTCATAAGGCAAGTCAAAACGAGTGAACCATCGATGGGAAAACCAAGTTAGGATGGTTCACCACAAGACTGCTTTGTGAAGTCCTGTTGGAATAGCCAGTCTATACTAGCTAAGCAAACTATACGTTGGGCAACCTGTTTGTGAGCAAGCCTCAAATATTTTAAATGCGGCTTACATAAACCGAAACCTGATCTCGAAACAATAATGTGGAGGCAAGTCTTTCTTTCAGTAAATTGGCAGCATCGTCTAGTGTCAAATTTTCTGTGGGCATCTTTGCGTGTCACCCCTTCAGGCGAGCAGGAAGCGCAGTTTGATTCGAATTAGTAACAACACAATTAGGAAGATTCACGAGAATCTCTTGGCAGACCAGAGGGGCAGTGACACGATGAGCGCTCCTGGTGGCAGAAATGTTTGGTGGCGAGTGTAACACGACGGTCAGTGTTCCACTTAGTGTCGTAATCTATCTAAGTGCTCCCTACACTCGTCTCTCAAAAATGAAAAAAATATCCTGTACCAATCATTCTAGTAATACGTAGATAGGTTGGACCAATAGATCAGAATCTGTGGTGACAACCAACAAGTCGAAAACTAATGATCTCCATATACAACCATAATACACATTACATATAAACAGTAAATTTGATAATCGTTGCCACTGGGAGCGCTCATGTCACTGCACTCCGGGTCTGCAAAGAGACATTCGCAGAAGAATCCATCCTATTGATGGAATTTGTTTGGCGGGTTTAGCATTAATTCACGTCATTCTCACTAGAATGTTTCCTTCTAAGCCAACGTCCCCTTGAAAACGTCACCTTAAGAACCACATTACAAATAAGAAATCCAAAATATCCAATTTACCTATTCAAGAATATTTGGAACCCGGTATGAATTGACTCTAATTTAAAGGAATATTTACCTGGATATGGCACTTGTCCAAACGTGAAGAGCTCCATAAGCAGGATCCCATAAGACCAGACGTCTGACTTGATGGAAAACCTCCCGTAAACTATTGCCTCTGGTGCCGTCCACTTGATTGGAAAACGGGAACCTTAAAAAAAAGGACAAGCCCATTAAAACTGCATCATACATAACTCATATGACAAGCATCCATGGATAAAATTATAAAAATAGGTAACTTCAAGGAACTTGGAATATCTGCCAGAGGATACAGAACTGAATGAGTCATCATAACTGCCCCAGCATAATTCAATTGACATTTAATGAGGACTGAAGACTCAAAATTCTCTCTAGGAAACTATGAGGCATTCCAAGGGTTTGCAATTTTTACTGGCCAGAGCTACTACCTAGATATGAGACGGTAATGAAGTATCCAGTTAAAATAACTAGCATTTTATCGAGTTGTATTATGGAGTTATCGTGATAGCCAGTTATTCGAAAGATATTGAGATCAATGTCTACCTCCTCCTGTCTGTCTCCTACCTTGGAACTTGGATAAGGTCAAAGTTTCGTTTGACATTCGATAATCCTGTCTTCCCGGCTTCAGTCTCAGAGTTGATAAGGAGTTGGAGTAAGTCTGATAAAGAGTACCATCGAGGAGAATACTGTTAACCACTGGGATTCCACACCAACGTTTGAAGGGATATGGTATAACGTCTCACCATTAACTTTTAAGAAAATTACGCGTTATTTCACAAGGAGTTATTTGACCCCATCAGTTGCTATACTCTTGCCCACGTAGGAGCGACCCTGAGGTTTTCTGAAGACCTCTGGGTCTGGCAACGCCACCCAAATCCGAGCCTCCAGGTAGTGGCCTGATGGCTCGCATCGGACCTTAATTACGGTGCGGTACTTACGCGTCTTATGCAATCCAAATGTGATCAATAGTTAATTCGATCATGTCATCACCAGAATCGTGATGTACATGAAAATACACAACGAGTATAAATTTGAACTGGAAAAACATACCTAGACATTACGTACGTACCCAATGGCGGTTTTTGTCAAACTCATGTGTCATTTACCTACTACTGATTATTTGATGTCATCATTGTGAGTAAAAATTCCCAAACCTGTCCGATTGATCCAGAGCGAGGAAATCCATTTTCATGGGGGGGAAATGGTGAAAACTGAGATTGTTTCCGTACTTTTTCGAGCCCCATCCCATCTGACAGGGTTGGATAAAAAAAAACATGAGGTTAAGTGTAATAAAGTTCGACACAAGAATAATAAACCCATGTGTAATCAAATTTGCAGCGTTTTTTGCAATTTGTTACACTTTTGCAATACGGCCACACAGTTGTTTGATAAGGTGTTCCTGAACCGATTAATATGAAATTTCGACTTGTTTTCCTCAGAACAATGAGAACATTTTGGATCTCACAAAAATTACATTTTTCAACGAAAACAACTAAAACGTCTTGCGTTAAGAGGGGGATATTGAAAGGGGCTGCTAATGAGGGATAGTCGGCTGAGTTAAGGGGTCCTCTGCGGATCCTGCCACCTGATGGCAGGGAAGGGTTTTTCGTCCCTGCGGTCCGGGGTCGCTCCTATATGGGCAATAGTATAGTTCCTAACCTGACTCAGGAAATGTTGCAATGATTTCCACTTGAATAACTAACAGTCATTGCTATGGAACTTCATGTTTGCCATTTGTGATCGTACAAAAATTGTTCAACATCAACGAAAAGCCCTCAATTAATGCATCAATTATATACTGGCAAAACTGCTGTAATACAAAAGAAACTGAGATGTAAACCTGATTTAGAAGAACCATAACAGCTTTTGCAGTAAGAAGCATCATTTATGTAAGGGGAGTTTTATTGTAGTAGATTGGCACCGTTTTAAGATATGGAATCTAGGGAACCTTCAAGATAGTTGAAGGTAACCAACTATTGCGTTAAGAAGAAAATACTTCCTTATAAGGTAGTGATGAGCGCTGCTAAAGCATGTTCCACGTTTCTTGAATTTTAGCTGCTGGCTCTAAGCAAAAGCAACCAGGGGTCCGAAACGCTTGCCCCCGGCAGGGACCAGGTTTTAAATGATCATTTTAATTGCAAGAGGAGGGGCATTTTAAAATGAGCGTTAGAAGTCAAAAACACATTTTCAGGCCATGCGAAGAGCCCGTTCAAAAAATACGTTTCTCCAAGCTCCAGAATCACAAATTTCCATAATATGCTTTCAATGTGAATAGACATGACGCACCGCCCCTTGTACTCAATTCACAAACAACTCAATCAACTTGTTTTTGTTGTAAGCAACAAAATATAGATAGATGTGTGAAAGCAAATTTAAAAAACGTGTATGAGAAGAATAAAAATCGGTACTTAAAGTCTAAATACTATACATAGTAGGTAAAGCAGCCTTGCAAGGCTTTCGAAAATGCAACATCAATAAATACAGAACTAACATAAAATTTTGGTTTATTAGATTGGGATCAACTAATTTGGCAAGTTTGATTTGAAGTTACCTGGACTCTGTTACGAATTACGAAAAAAAGTTATTTTTCCAAATGTTAGCAAGCATGTGCGATACAAACAAGGATAGCGTGTTTTAGATCGGAGAGGCCACACTTCTCCATCAATATTGGTATAATGGAATACGAGGTTAGTATACTTTGTTGAGACCAGTTACCTTTGAATTCTAAAATTGTGGAGGCTGCGCACAGAGAAAAAACAAACGGGAAAACAAGAAATGAAAAAATGAAATCATATTGAAAACTAAAAATGATATTGGTAGATTTGTAGAAGGAGATTTTCGAATTAGTATATCAACGAAAAGCAACATAGTAGCATGAAAGATGCTATTTGTGAGAAGTGAACAAATACATAGGGCAAAATTTGATTCTCCAAGAGTTGTAAGCAAAATGCAAAATTGGACAGATCTTGAAAATCACGGTTGCAAATTCATTCAATGCATACATTTCTCTGTATAATTAAAATAAATCCAGAAAGGAATAGTAAGGAACCATTTTTTACTTTTTAATCAGAATGTATTAGTTTTAAAAACTCCACGGATGGATTTTTGGAGAGGTTAGTTCCTAACTGACTTGAAAACCCCATATTTTAAGGATTCAGCAGTTCCGCACAACCGCAGTAGTTGGCATAAATAGTTTGAACTGACAACCCGTAAACATTTCATAATAATTGAGAAAACTCTAATCGGAGTCAAAAAGAAATTGGAAATAATTCCCACATTTCGAACATCGTTCGTTCAGACATTCATTCGAAATTGGTTCGATCCATAGGAACATAGTGAAAAACAAAAGGAGGGAGGTCTACGGTGAGTCGAAATTTGTTTAGAATATCCTAAAACGCAAAACGCGAGTGGAGATTTCAATCTGGAAGAAGACCACTTCATCAAAAGGGACAGGATGACTTCTGCAACGACTTCTTGGACTGCACTAAGGTGTTAAGTTGCTGGATATTTTTTAAAAGAAAATACCTAGGAATGACATGTTAATAAGAAAGTAAATGGGCGATTCAGTTAACATAAAATTACTGCGTAAGTTAGCACAAAATTAGTTATCAAGTTTCGTGGAAATTGTTAACTTTATCTCATCCATGAACAAATTACGTGTGTAAGTAGAGAATTATGAGACAAGTAAGAGTACAAGTACGAGGGTCATCCAGAAAGTAAGGTTACAAACTCCCTGGAAGGTGCAGAGAATTTTTTTGGGGTAGTTGGTATTACTGCGTGTAGGGGGTTCCTAGTAGTCACAATAAGCACCCGCCCGCATCAGTCCGTTACGAAATGTCGTCACAACAACCTACTCCGTCAACCTCTGCAGGGACCATTCGCTCCATCTACAGCATGCAAAATTTGGGCTGAAATCAAGTTCCTCACTTTGCGTGGATGCTTCTGAAATCCATCGTCAGCTTGTGGAAACTTAAGGACCCGAGGTAATGTCCTGTCAGCATGTCAGGGGAACCACCATCAATGCTGATGCGTAATTAAAAAATTGAGGAAAAAATCAAAGACAAAAAGGGCGAATGCTGACTCGTGGTGTGTCCCTTCTCGACAACAACGCCAGACCCCACACCGCTCGCCAGACCCAGGACCTGCTTGTGTCGTTTGGATGGGATGTTGTGACCCATCCACCATATTCACCGGACTTGGCGCCTTCGGACTTCCACCTTTTCACCAATTTGAAGGAGTTCTTGGGTGGAAAACGTTTTTCCAACGACGAGGAGGTGAAGGAAACTGTCGAGAAGTGGTTTTTGGAGTTGGAGGGAAGTGTGTATGACGAGGGCATAAAAAAGCTGGTGCCCAGGCTGAAGAAATGTGTTGAAGTTGGTTGCGATTATGTAGAACAATAAGGACATATTTTGCTACATTTCCTCAAAATTTGAATAAAATATATGCATCTTTAAAAATTGTTATTTGTATAATCTTTCGATGTTACAATGGAGTTGCAACCTTACTTTCTAGATGACCTTCGTAATTACTGATAGTGGTGCGTAACATAAGACATGAGTTTCCTGGGACTGCATTTTTTGGTATCCTGCCGACGTTCTTCCTGAGTAACCCAACTGTTGAATCCAAGGCAGTTTAAACCTCACCGTCACAATGGACGGACGTATTCCCTGGATTGAGGTAACACTCACCTTCCTAAAATTGTTTTTATCCAAACTGACACAGCATCTTGTTCTTCAATTTAGAACATGGTTTCTTAACTCCAGAAATCAGTCATACTCCGAAAAATTAGAAGGCGATCTTCCCACTCCACGAATCATCAAACAACAACAAATTTAACACAATGTTAATCATTTGTCTGGATTTTCGGACAATAAGCTTTTTGCACAAATTATTTGTGACAGAGCCTTATGCTAATACATTAAAAGAAGAAAAGAAGGAACACATCGTTATAATACATAAAATATACGAAACACCCAATTACAGATCATACCGAAATAAGTAAGGTAAAAATAAGTGGTGTTGATCATACGAGTACCGTACACCACATGAAGAGTGTAGGCAATTCCTTAAGGGAGATTCCGCTACTAGCTTGGCTTTCCCTCCTGAAGGGAGATACTAATGTTTTTACCCCTTTTATATACCCCTTGTGGTCAGAGAAGAATTTATAATGTGCGAGAGGATTTTGCTTACAAAATGGCGATACCAGTCGCTCACGACTGCAGCACCCAATTTGTACCGGATAAAGGGAATGCCTAACTGACCGTGAAAGAGTTAACACTCAAAGGCTAGGTTAGTTTGAATAGAGAACGCAAGGTTAGAGTTTAAGGCTGATAGGGCTTCCACCAACTGTGTCCTTCCGGCACGCCAGACAGGTTTTTATATGGACTGGAACCCCCTTCTACCCTACTCCCTTTGAAGGAGGGTAAAAGGGACGACGCTACCTGGTCGGCTTGGTCCTTCTTTATTCGGGAATAATTCTTACATATAATAGGTGAAATCCTTCACAAAGAGGGTATGGCAACAGATAGACCCTCTAGTGGGTACCAGTTGTCAATTACTTGACAAAACTTGAAGAATTTGCGTGAACTGGTCCAATCCACTGGACTTGATGCTGTAATAAGCTGTAAGCTATTCGTATACTACCTACACAGTAATTTGTGAAACAGATACTGACCTTGTTTAGGGCAGTATTCATCGTCTTCAATCACTCGAGCAAGGCCGAAATCACAAATTTTCGCTGTATTGTTCTCACCGATGAGAACGTTCCTGGCAGCCAAATCTCGGTGAATTAGTTGCTTCATTTCCAAGTAAGCCATCCCGCTTGCGACCTGCAAATTCCGCAATATTTACACTGTTTATTTCCATAATAATCAAGTAAATTAAGTTTGAAAAGATAATTGGAATACCATTTAAGACAATTGAGGTTTTCCAAGTTTTACTTGCTTGCAGTAAACAGTGCATTACTGAGTGCTCTAATATGCAAAATTCGTTACATTTGAAGGGCGATTACAGGGAACTTTTGATAACAAGTCCGAATCGACCGGTTGATTTCTCCAAGTTGGGTTGACCCCTACAGAACTAGGTCTCTAGTTATTTTGCACTCACAGGGCTATCTATACCTGTATACTAACATTATAAAGAGGAAAGATTTTATTATTTTCTTCGTTAGTGTGTTACAATTTATCTCAAAAACTACTCGATTTTAAAATTCGTTCACCATTGGAAAGCTATATTTATACAGAGGCTATCATTTTCTAAAAGACTACAGCTCCCTAGCTAAACCCAAGAATCAAAAGTCCCTATAAAAGTCAATGTTTTGATTGTCCTGCGAAAATATTGACGATTTATAAAATAGTATGCTGCTAGTTAATGGTACTCATGATTGGTCATAAAGAAGTCCGCGATGGTATACGCTCAACTATTATAGTTATGTCACAATAAATAAGTTTTTGTTGAAATTATCAAGTTCATATACAGGTGGAATCGAATATTGGTATCACGGTATAAATTGTAAGAGGTTTGATAATCAAGTTGACTATACAATTGTAAATTCCACTTTGATTTATTTGGATCGGACTAATCGTTTCAAAGTTATGAGGGTTATTAGAAACTCTGAGAAGAAGAAAAATGTCGAAGTTTGAAAAACTGCAGCCACATGCTGAGTGTATTAACAAATTTTCCTGGTTTTTACATTTGAAAATCAACTCTCTAGCAAAGGTGAAATTGATAGCCCTACAGACTTTTGGGTAAAAATCTTGAGCTACAATCATCGATCAGGTGTGCGAGCCCTGTCTAATTTCTTTCTAGTTCACTAATGGTAGTGAGTGACATTTTATTTAGAACCTGAAGGTTGTTGTTTCATTGTTTGCGTTTATACAGGCCAGTTCCCAAATGTGGAAATATTGCTGGAGAAAATAGGCAATTGATAACAGGATTTCAGTAGGACTTTCGTTTGACAATGACGAGTGTGAACCCCTCACCCACTCTACTACTCTAAACCGGGCAACGCCAGATAAACCAGTTACAACAAGTAACTTCCTTCATTTTATTGTTGAAATAGTAGGAAACCAATTTGATTAGCAGAAAAATTCAAACATCAACACTCTACTCTCCAATGTTTCATAGTTAGCAATTACTTATATTGATGGTACTCCAGCATTACACATGATGATATGTATCCACCATACTTTCATACATTCATTTTAAATTGTCATAAACATGCCATCCATACTTACTTGATACGCTATATAGATGAGATCAGGGAGTTCTAGGTCCTTTCCATCTCCATTTCTAAGGAATTCCAACAGCGATCCGTTCTTCATGTATTCCGTGACGATATAAATTGGCTCAGCTTTGGAACAAACAGCGTACAGCGCCACGAGGCGGTCGTGCCGGAACTTTTTCATGATGGCCGCTTCCTGAAGGAAAGCTTGCGTCGACATGGCGCCTTGTCGTAACGTTTTCACTGCCACCTCGATACTATTTCTCCATTTACCTGTACGGATGAATTACCAAACGTCACCATAAGTCAACATCAACCAACACCAAATTTCAATCCAAGTGGTTCACTACTTGAAATCAAATCCAAAATGATTCAAGTAGAAGCACCAGGTAAGTAGGGGTGACATAACAGCTTTCTCAATTTGAATAACCTCATCAGAACTATGCAGAACATTGCAGACGCATCGATAGTACAGAGTAAAGGAATCATTTGATAGCACATGTACTTCAGTGAGGTGAATAATTGCACGTATGTTAATCCAAGGACTAAATAATTCTTAAGCAAGTCGTATGAGATATCTCAGTCATCATTGAAAATTACATCCGAATCAGCTGAAAAATGAAAAGCAACACACAGACGTAAGGCACTACTTCAGCCTTGCAGCTCCACGTCAATTAATTGAATACGGTTCGAATTATCGTGATTACGTACCATACCACACAGTTCCGAAGTGACCTTGACCCAATTTGTGAATGAGCTGCACTTCCGATCTGTCAATTTCCCAATCGTCCCTCATCTGCGGGGCCAGGTCCCAGATCTGCGGTTTGGGACGGGGGCAAGGCTTGGATAAGACGTGACAAAGTCCCAGGGCGTTTTCTGTTCACAGAGTGGAATTAAATCTCAGATCAGTCAAGACAACAGAATTCACGTCATGTCAGGAAAAACAAAAAATGAGCAATAATTTAGCGCACAAAAAATTCTCAATTAAAAGGCACTTGAATTCAGTAGGTTTAGAATATTTTACTTCAAATTCTGGATGCCTATCTGACTCCCTCCTTTTACTACAGCCTTGACTGTAGGTATAGAAGTAAATGAAGGCTTGTATGACAATATTTACTTGGTTTTGATCTACACAGTGGTATTCAATCGGGGAGTATAGTTCAGGAATAAATAGAATTATCGACGATGAATAAAATATGATGTTTCCCCATGTTTGGATTCTGTGGATACTCAAATTGTCGTCCTCAAATGATATGATAGTTTAATCAGGAAATTAACCTGATTTTTTTCATTTAAATAAGGACACCAAAAACAGTACACAGTTACATTAATTTTGAAAGAAGTGTGGACACCAGTCTGTAACTAAAATTAAAAGGGCATCATTAAATGCTTATAAAAACATACTAGTGTAGGCTTGGACCAGGGCTGGAAGCGTAGCAAAGATTTGATTGGCTGCGATGAAATATCCTCCATCGGCTGCGGGTTTGATCTTGTAATGTTTGACGTGGTAACCTCGCGACTGTTCCCAGTCCTTGACGGATAGCGAGTAGCCGCTAGGGTTGTGTTCAGAGTCCCGGATGAGGTACGTTCCACGAGGTTCTTCCTCAGCCATGAGGAGCTTTTCCGCCTCTTTCCTGGATACTTTGCCGAAATACCAACTGTAACAGAATATTAGAAAGCATAGAATGAATTTGAAATATCGTTATACGGTGGACATTATCAAACAGTGAATGCATGAATCAGGGGATGTTATCGGAATCAAGCAAGCTGATGAACACTAGTGCCAGCCGTTTGAACTAGTTCAAATGCATCTAAATTCAACGGAACGGGATGACTGCAATGCAATATGTAATGAATTGAAATGTAGTGGGACAGCTCAAGAACAGAACAATATTTCCCATGTTTTCGTTTTACACTACCACAAAGGTCAAAATGATCAATAACAAAATCAATACAAACTAACTTGCTACTTGGAAAGGATTCTTACACTGATGTTATGTCTTTATGGTCTAGAGAGATGCCCACATAAAAAAAGGATCATCGTCAGCCCATTTGGAATTTGTTATTCAAGTTTTATTACGTTAGGTCCAGGAGTTTAGGAGAAAAGCTATAGACGGCACGAAGCAACCCATAGTGTTTATTTCTCCATTCTAGCTTGACAAATCCTAAGTTATTCTAATTACAATATAAACAATTCGTTCAAACGCTAAAAACATGTGTTTTTGCTACAGATATTGCTACTATATTCCAAATCCATTGTCAGTTGTCCTAATGCAATTTTTACTGATGATGTAAGATGATAAAAATTGACATTTCAACGTTAGAGGCAAGGAGGTTCGATTTCCTGGTATTATTTCAAGCTGAATCGATTGAGGCCATTCTCCGACCCCAAAGATGCTAAAATAAGCGACAAAACGACGTGTTTTTTGTAGAAATTCCTCAAACGTGCCCCTCTGTTGCAATTTCTTCGTTAATACAGCTTGTTAGCCTAAAGAACAGGACACCACAGATGACAGAAAAGAACTGTCAACCAGTTCTTTTTTTAGTAATCCTTGTTCATAGGCACAAAGTTGAGCTGTCAGGCTTTACACAGTTCGATCTTTGCGGGTCTTCCATCGGCTTTCTCTACTACACACCTCTTTTTAATTAGTGTTGGAACTTGGGAAAAAAATTGTCTTCGAATGTTGAGCTATAGAATACAAAAGGATGAAATTAACTGAATTGCTGCAACATCGATATAGAAAGCAGCACGCACTTGAAGGTTAATAAATGTGATCCAACGTCAGTTTCAAGAGGATGCTGTGAAATTTGTGCTAACACTCTGGAAGGGTATCTAAGTTATTCTATGTGAGATTGTTTTTGAATAATGAAACTTCAGTTATTTTAATGTTTAAAGAGGATAAAACTTGGAAAGCTCCAGCTATTGAAAGTTTGATCGCATCCAGTCTGTGAAAGAGGGTGGTAGGAAGGGGGAGAGAATGATTTATGCATCCAGCGTCACTTACTCTTCGCTTTCGACGGATTTATCTTCCGCAACAAAATTCCAAGGGATCAGCCCTTCCTCTCCGGTCCCCAGGTGTCTCACCTTCCACCAATCCGATTCACTGGAAATCACCAAAACGGCATTACCAACAAAACCAAACAATTTTACAATAATTACTTACACAAGGTCAGAACTAACAAGTTACTATGATAATGGATTTTCTCTTCCCAATTAGAAATAAACAGGTATATTCAGGATAAACATAAATTATGGGAGTGGGTCGACAAACATTTTACTTAATTTTTTATGGAACAAATAATGAAATTTTGGTTTATTATTCAATAATTCCATTGTAATCGCTCTTGAAAAAAAAAAAAAAATTTCCAACCCCCCTGAAAATTTCATGTTTACGTTTCAAAGGGTGTAGAATCCAAATGTGCAATACAAATTTTTCCGTCCGTCCGCCGTACGCACGTTTTCTCCCTAACGGCTGGAGCAAAAAATCTGAAATTTTCAGGAAAGATCAATATTGGTCCGACAACGCCCCGATTCTTTAGCCAGCTCTCTCACTTAATTTAAAGTTCCCTTTAAGGGTTGTCAAAGTGTTGTAAAATCCCTAAAACCCTCAAAAAAGTCAAGGCAGCCTAACTTTTGACTTTTTTTGAAGAACTTTCCATGAGGAATCGAATGAGGCCCTCCCCAGGTCTGTAGCTCAAACCATTCCCGATGTATGGCATGGTCATATGCTGCCAACATTTGCATCCACATTCACTACATCACTAGGTTACTGCGATAAAAACAAAAATGACAAGAGTTTTTTTTTCGTTTGTTTTTGTTTTGATCGCAGTAACCTAGTGATGTAGTGAATGTTGATCCTGGAGTGAACTCCTGAAAGGGTTTATAGCCGATACATGGGTTGAAGCATTCTGATATGCATGAAACGCTGCAAATTCTATCACTGGGGTTTATTATTCAATTTCATTCGTTTGGCTTGCATTCATAATTTGAATTTCTACTAAGCTTTGGAGTGTGCGTTTCACAGGTGATAGAGCGATTATTGAATTTCAGGAGATACGCATAGAGCACGTAAATCGGTTCTCAACCAAAATACCTATTTACATTGATCAGTTGATCATATTTGTGTGCCTCCTGAAATTCAATAATCGCTCTATGACCTGCGAAACACGCACATTACAAAGCTTAGTAGAAATTCAAATCATGAATGCAAGCGAAATGAATGAAATTGAATAATAAACCCCAGTGAAAGAATTTGCAGCGTTTTTCATTTGTTTGGGATTACGACCACACGGGTAGAATAACCAAATAAATCATGGATCAGCAGTTAGCATATGTATAAACCATTAAAATCTAGGAATCATTTCAGAATGCTTCAAAACGGATTTCGATGAAGAAATTTTTCGAAAATTTGAATTTTAAAATTCGAGGCAAACTGTTGTCCGTTGTTACTGAGCAAATTGTTGAAGAGAACCGCTTTACTGTGAATTATTCCTCATAGAGTGAACCGTAAAGACAATTTTGAGTCACAACACATAACTGTCACCATCTACGTTGGACGCTAGAAGTTATTTCATGTTCATTATTCAGTTCATGTTTGTTACTGAAGATGACCTGATCGTCGAAATCGATTTAACTGTGTAACTCATTATTATCGTGGAAATAAAGCCAACGTTCTATTTTACTCCATTTTTATTGGATGCTGGAGGTTATGTCATTACGTTTTTCAAGTTCTCAATCGAATCTAATCCTTGTAAATGTTTACAATTTGAAAAACTACGGATTTAAATTTCTTCTGTACTTAACATAAGTTGTTCTTACCTGTCATCCAACACTTCCATTCTGTCACCCTTGACGAAACTGACATCAGAAGCTTCGCGGCTCTGATAGTTGTACACAGCCACCACTATCCGATGTCTGTTCATTGTCAAGGTCTGGTTTTGATGATTTTGAACTAGAAAGAATAAAAATTGAATTAAATCATTTGATTTCTTGATGATGATGATTATTTAGTATGTTGAAATTCGGCGTTACAGGGGATACCGAAAAAAGCACGTGTGGAATCACACACATTCTCCTATTAATTCCCTCAATAGCGCAAAGTTTACAAACTATTCGTAAGTTTCATACATTTCCTAGTTGATTTTGGGAAAATTGAAGAACAACACTCCTCAATTCAGTGTGAGAAATTATCCTAAAATCTAGTACTTATCGTGTGGCAATTTGATATCCGCAAAAACTCGGTGATCGTACTTGCGACCTCCACAAATATTAATGATGGGTAATTAATCATGATATTCAAGTTTATGCTGGGAGTTTCCAACCCAACAAACATGTTGCGTGTCATATCTAATAACATCCTATTCGTCATACTAACGAAACGAACTAACGTTCTACCAACAATGAGGATCCTCACCATGGCGGTCTCTGTATTCGGAAGGTGTGGTTGGAGTTCGGATGATGTCCACTCCCGGGCGCTTGAGTTGACCACCAGGCCGATTTGGATCTGGCGCGTATCTGGGCTCCGCTATTCCCATTTCCATACCCATCTTGTATCCTTGATGGTACACTAAACAGAAAACATTTTTTACACAAATCAGTTGAAAGAAAATACACTGCATTTACAAAGATGCACGAAGCGTTCATGTCTAAACACGTATAATACTCTACAAAGAGAAGCTGCGGAATTCAGACCCCTCAACTAACCCTTACAGCCTGAATATTTAACCCTTATGTTCATAATTGTTGAAGAGACACATACTTTTCAGCATCTGTTATCCTTGAATTCATGCCAGTAACTCTCAAAAGGAGAAACGCGATAAACTATAAGACATCCGATATAAGACTGCTCACCCTTCCTTAACTGTCACCGTTTTTGCTTTCAATAGGTAACACTTCTTTATAGTTCATAATTTCGAAGATACAATGGGTATATGTTAACTGTAATTGAATGTAACAAGACAGGAGATTTCAGAAGGATATAGAATTTTGCGAAAACTGGCAGGAAAATTGCTATTAGTTGAGAAACAAGAACCCTTCGGAAACACGGGAATGGACTCTGCGGTACTTCGCAGGGAAGTCCATCTGGGTTGTGACGAAAACTGTCTCGGACCTCCCGTTGAATTTCTTTCAGTAACCCGAGTGGTCTCATTAAATTCAGGGAACTAATTTCTATCTTGAGCCAACACAATCCACCCTCTTACATCGAACGTTTTCGAGATTTTGGTTTATTATTCAATAAATAAACCATTGTAATCGCTCTTGAAAAAAAAATTCTAACCCCCCTTGAAAATTTCATGGTTTACGTTTCAAAGGGTATAGAATCCGAATCTGCAATAAAAAATTTTCCGTCCGTAAACGGCTGAAGCAAAAAAGCTGAAGTTTTCAGGAAAAATCCATGTTGGTCCGTCGACGCCCCAATTCTTGAGCCAGGTCTCTCACTTAATTTAAAGTGCCCTTTAAGGGTTGTCAAAGTTTTGTAGAATCCCTAAAAACCTCAAAAAAAAGTTAAGGCGGCCTAAATTTGTACTCTTTTTGAAGAACACTCCACGAGGAATCGAATGAGCCCCTCCCAGGTCCGTAGGTCCCATTCCCGATCTATGGCCCGATTTATGGTGCCAACATTCGCGTTATTTTGGTTTATTATTGTTTTTGTGTTCCTATCAGTAACCTAGTGACGTAGTGATGTAGTAATGTGGATACTGGAGTGAACTCCTAAAAGGCTTTTGAAATAATTGCACTGAATCATTGGTTTCCCTTTTTGTAAAATCGCCTTCGACGAAAAAGTAGGTGTAACGATGAGTCTGTTACATTATCAAAAGTTTATTTCTGTTTTTTCCTGAAGTTGTACGTTCATGCTTTTCGTAATATACGTCTTTCGTGTGAAAATTTATTAAACCTAGAACTCTGGTTGAATGGAATAACTCCCCGATAAAGGGAGACGGGTACGAATGGATGGAAGGTTCAAAGGCGGCATCTATTTTAAGTGAAGGAGCGATTTTGGGGATACCACGCACTAGAGACGCTCATCGAATTACGTTAAACGGAGGTACGTACGTCAAAGGTAGTTTGACCTGACAACCGCGTATTTTTAAAAGAAGGGTCCGATGGAGAGAAAAAACCGTCTATTTTTATCGTATTGGTTGCAGCTTCGTTTTACCGCCAAGCCCTAAATATAGTCAAAGGTCAAGGGATTCAAAAAGACGCGGAATCCGAAGAACTAACGATGTCGCTAGGTAACTGTTGAAACGGTATGAACTTGCTGCGAATCAACAACAATTTCATTACCCTTAGTATTAATCATTCAATTACATCATAATTACCATTACTTATCCCAAGAATGCTAACATGACAGCATGCTGAACCAAACCGAATATGCCAACAAGGAGTATTTTTTACTTCAGTCTGATAATATGTTTCTTATGGATGAAAATGAATGAAAAACAAGCTATTAAATAAATTCTCCAGTGTAATTAAAATCATTGGTTCAATAAAACAATAGTAACGGAGCACAGTAAAACAATGGTAGTGAAGTATAAAGCATTTTTCAACTCGTACCTAATTAGGTTGATGAATAAACCAAAAAAATTGTTTAATTTCCATTCCAAGCAATATTTAATTATACGTCAATTAGTGCCTAAATCAATTACAAAAGAATTTGAATTTTTCTATTTCTTATTAATTTTTTCTCACAGGTGGCCACATCAAATTACGAAATTTCCAGTGTGGCCACGTGCATGCTGGATCAGTAGTGGCCACTTGACAACGAAATTTGCATTTACCTTAGTGTTTAATATCATTCAATTAAATACCAGATGAACAAAATTAATTCTTTATCCAAAATTAATTTAATCATCCAGCCCAACCAAACGAGGAAACTAGGGACGATCATATTGAGAAGTTTACCACAATTTCCAATGATGCTCTGCGCACTCCTAGTTCAACCTCTGACTACAAGATTAGGCTCCTCCAGTGTTGAAATCATAATCCTTAAAATATAACGACTTTAAAATGGCCAATGGAAGTGGCCACAACCGGTGCCGTTACCTTAATTAGGTTGATGAATAAACTCAAAAAAAAAAAAAAAAGTTTAATTTTCATTCCAAGCAATACAATTATACGTCAATTAGTTCTAGGTCAAGAGCCATTACAGTAAATTTGAATTTATCTAATGAATCAGATTAATAACCTGTAGTATTCCTCAATCCCATTACTTTCGGAAAGGCAGAGGGCGCTTTAAAGGAATTGGCCCCTCTTCGGGTCACAAATCCAGAATGAATAGCTGGATTGGTAGCATGGTAGCTGTCAACGAAATACTTGAAATATCTCTTTACATCTTCGGAGGAGAACAATCTACTCCACATTGGCATTCTAGAGTTAAGATCATCAATTATCAATTCAATTTATCAAAATTAATTTAATCAAATAGACAGTTCATACCTATAACGTTTCTCTATTACTGTTATTTCTATTCTTAACGCAAGTTGATTTGCATTTTTTAAGAATGCGAAATTACTGTTAGACCGAAGGAGAACTAATTGGTAACCAACTTTCAATTATAAATCGTAGTACTTTCTTGTTTCCAATAACAACGAACAATATGTTAGCCCATGTTAGAATTGGTTACTTCACGTTACACGGTATGTCAATTTGGAGTGTTTCTCTCTCTTTAGATTTGGACGATATTGACAAAAATTATGCAAGCCAAGTCCCCAATAAATGTAATCGCATCGAAAGCAACAGCAACTGTAGAAAAGAGCAATATGAAGTATCATAAAATGAATTCAACCCTTCTGTCTATAGTACGTCAATAGTAGAAATTAATAGTGAATATTGTTGTTTGTGATAAGATTAACATGGCCAGTGAGTGTAAGAAAGGCAATAATGCAACTCACCAAGCTGCCTCGAGGCTTCGTTGTGTTTGCTACAGCACATCCCCATTTCGATTGTTTTGCTGAACCTGTTTAAGCAGCAAAATGTGCAGGGGCTAGGCCATAATCGGCTAGGGCCAGACAGAATTTGAAATTCTGCGAAAGAATTCTGAAAAAAAGAAAAATTAAACAGGATTTTAATAATATTAACGGTATAATCGATTATAGAAAGAGTTAATAAATTCAGTAGTTCTACTTCCTTCCTACGAAATACAGTTCGATTTCAATGAATCTTGAGAATTGTGTGGCACAACCGCTGAGAAGTTCACAATAAAAAGTTTCACCTATGCAGCATGATTTTATGAGCGAATTTTCCAAATCTATCGTACTACATTTTATGTTAAATTCAGTTGAAATTGGAGCACTTTTGTGTATTAAAAAAATTATAACTATCAATGTTATTGCGAAAAAACATGTTCTAGATTATATTCTTCTCTTCAAATAGAGATTATGAATTATCAGCATTTTGGTGCATTTTTTGCACGTTTTAATGCAATTTAAGTACAATTTTGATCCTAAATTTGAGCTTCAATTTTTAAATTACCTATTTCATTGTTTATAAACTTGAGTAATATTCGGCTAAAGGTGGCACCACACATGTGGCATTCGCCGAGCACCGAGCAACTCGGCGACTAGCCCAGGTGCGCCTAGGTGCTCAGCGAGTGGCGAGCTCATTGCTCCACACATTCGCGGTTCGTCCCACGCGGTACTCGCCTTGGGAAAGACGAGCTACTCGCAATTGCTCACAATGGACGACCAAGTGTTAATTGCTGCAGCTGCTTTTGTTGTAATGAGTGCTGGCTACCTGCAGATGAAGAGGAAGCCAGACTCGTATAGGCCCAAAAACTTAAAACAACTTCGTTTGGCCAATCCATTTCACTATCTAATTGTAAAAAAAACAGAGTGCAGCGAAAAAACTCAGGGGAAAAGTGCCCGGAGAGCTCACAAAACAAACAAAATAATGATGTGAATCACACTAAACAGTGGAGGGAGACCGCTGTGATCCACAGAAAAGTACTGAGCCCCGTGCAACCCGCATTTAACGGGTTTTGAACGACACACAAACATGATAATATAGTCATTACAAGCCAATAACAAGTTTTTGCCTGGTTAGTTACAAGTATTATTTATTGTAAAAAAAAACCTACTATACGACACTAATAGAGCAACAACTATGGAACTAAGTACATCCAAAGAAGAGCATGATTAAAAAGCTCCGATCAAGAGCCGAAACGTGTTGATAAATAAAAAGTATCACCAAACAAGATTAGATTGGTCAATCAACCTTCATCGTTTACAGTAAGAAGATTCCCCTGAATTATGTATATGTATGTATAAAAGCGTTAAAATGTTGATTGATTAAATTTTGATTGATTCAAATTTGATTTGTCCATTCTTAAAAGTGGATTTTAATTAAGAAATTGTTCGAAAAAATCTATTTCAACAATTTTAAAACCATTGCTAGAGCTTCATTTTGTATGAAAATTCGCTAAAAGGTACACAACCTTCAATTTTGGGGCATCTCACCAAATCCCAGAAATTAATGCCATCCCATGACCTCGAGGGGCTTGAGAAGATGAACTGCCAAAGCAACACAGATTATGCTGATGGCTTCAATTATTTCACTCGCAACTTTGTATAATCAGAGTGCCCCAATCAGGGGTGGCTACTGATAAGAGCGTAGGACCACAGCTGATAGCTGGTGCATCACCAGCCAATATATCAGTGGAAAGTTCGTACGAGAGAAGCACCAAAGGCTGAAAGTATTGGAGGTTAGATGTACATAGCAGATATATTCCGTCATAGATGTGTTCTAGTGAATCGTTTGCTAGGAATTGAAGGTCAGTGGTTGGCTAAAAACACTGCACTACCCAGAAAAGTGGTTACAGACTGATAGGTGACTGTGAGAAAAAGACACCCCAACATAGCTTTGCTGAGCTTATCGGATTTTTCGTGACGCTGGGTCCTCCATAAAAACCAAAACCCCTCTAAGTGGGATGAGTGTGACAAACCACAAACTCTGCATACATGTTTCCCTGTTTCGAAAACTATTAATTTTCCCCGCATAGAGCTTGGATGACACATTGCATTATAGGATGACTTAAATGGCATCTATTCAACCCTCTGTGGAATCCTATCAGAAGCTGATACACTTTATAGTTCAGCTTCCAAGCAAATCAAAAACCCCTGCTCTTGCAACTCATGCCAACTACATCCTCAGAGCTTTCGTCCGACTGTCACAGCTCCTTAATTTGTTTAGGTGATTTCATTTGAAGCTAATCAAACCCAAGTCTACGTAGGCATCAGAACGATTGGACTTGTCTAATTCGAAATACTTGTGAATGTAGAGGGAAAGTTACCCATGGATGGTATGAAACTTCTTAATCGAACACAGAACATTTTTGTTAATGTCGAGAACATCATACACTGATTTCTACCACATATCGCAATATTCAGGAGGAATGGAGCTTTCAACGAGAAAATGTCTTAGGGGAATACAATGAGACACAGACCCACCACATTGACAATAAGCCTAAATAGTAACATCTATACCCCTTTCAAACGGGGTGTACGAAAACTGCTATCATATATGAGCTGGCGGCTAACTATCAGAGAAGTTAATTCGAACAAAACTTTACTAACTTGGGGCGGCACTGAACAATCAGTACAAACTACTTCTACGCTCTAGTAGGACAGAATAATTGCCTCATCTTAAATGGATAAACATCTACCCACGGATTTTGAATCCACTGATAAAATTAAAATTGCTACAACCAGCCGTCAGAGGTTTCAATCTTCATTTATAATCTTAAGATGTACATTTGCTTTTATTCTGCCCAGTTTCATACATTTAGGAGTCGCTTTATGACCCAATCAGAATTACTTACATAACGTTAAAACAAACATATACTCATATAAGCGATACTACCAAGGTAGGAGTGAACACCTTGAATTGCGATCCAAGTAAATTGTCCGTGTAAAGATTCTCCAACAATTTGAATAATCGATGGCCTAGTTTACCTCAACAATTTTTGACTACTTGATTGAAAACATTGAACAATTAATATTTCAAAAAATAATAAAAATATGGATTCAATGCCGGCATATATCTATATAACAGAGGTGGAATGACGGAAACACAACAATTGTTTACATAAATTGAGTAACTCAACGTATATACCTAGGGACTACCAACGCTTAGTGAAATAATAAACATTGCTGATGAAATTGAACACAGTTTATCAAGGAAACGGTCCTTGAACACCGAACCTGAGATGCATGAAGTAATATCACATTGAACAAGTTGTAGCTAGTACGAAAAGAACCACTAAGGACGAGCTTGAACAGTCAAGTTGTTTCCTAGGCAGGTACACACCCACGCATAACTAGGAAGTTCAATAAGCTGCCATTTGATATCTCTTTCATATTCTAAAGTTAGCGACTATGAGACTCGCGATATCTTCAAATACAGGGGATATTGAAGGGTTACAAAGCTCTGTGGCAAAGACAACTTACAAGACGAGGAAGTGAATCAAACTAAAAACTCACCCAACAGGAAACAGGACTTCTGAGCTGCAACGATCGAGAGGTCTTCGGATGCTGCGAGAAGCTGACGGCCAGCTCCTATTGTACACAGGAAACGATCGGGGTTAACGATAAAATCTCGTTCATGGTTAGTATAACTCGGTATCTCTCGACAATAAACGTTAATGCGTCTAAAAAACGGATAATCGCGTTCAGAAGCTCCCTAGAAAATGGAATATGACAGAACATGGGTGGGGGGTGACGACCACTGACTTGTTTATGTGTTATTTTAAGCAGGAGGACCAACACAACACAGCTGGATGTCAGGAGTCAGAAGTTTTTGTCATGGATCGAGGTGGAAACCTTGAAGAGAAAACCCCCATCTTGGGGAAATCGGAAACGCGCTTCCAACACTTCCTGATTGAGCCTGTTGCAGATTTTTACGGGGATTAATTTTGGAGGTCTGGTTGAAAAATATAGAAATAGGAGATTGTATCCTTAATTTATTTGCATGTATTAAACGCTGATATGGGAATAAATTGGAATTTGATTTCAGTTGGCAGGATCAGGAGAATTTCAAGAGGAAATGGCAAGAGCTGGACAGTAAAATGATTCTTGAAATACGTTTTCCGAAATGTTTTTGGTTATAATGGCATTCATAGCAGTGAGGGATATGTACTACTATATGGGAGGGATATGTACTATTATATCTGGTACTCTGTGTGTACTACTGCTGCATCTGTCCAGTGTTGGGCCCAAAAACAATCCAACCTTCTCTGATACAGTTCCTTTCATACGCGAGACAACCGAACGAAATAATTTCTTAAGCGACTGTAGAATACAACGATATTCAACACAATGTGCAGTCATTTTGAAGAAAAAGGTGACAGATCACTGAATAAGATGTTCGAAAAAGAACTTGAAGTCAAAAGATGACGTCAGAGCTCCACAATAGCAGAGGCGATAAGTCCATATTTCGGAACATCCAGCATTTTCACTCCTCCATGACACAGGCGAAACCATCACCACCACCACTTTGCCACTAGCGACATCTGAGTCCGACTTTGTTTCTAACCTTCTTTGCTGTTGTGGCTAGCATATCGCGTTTTCCACGTGGAGTGTAGCGTTAGTTTTAAAAGTAAATTCGCTTTTAAAATCGGACTAAATCCTTAAAAAAACACCATGGAAAAGCCCGTAGTATTGGCTCGAGTCATCAAAATCCTTGGACGAACCGGCTCCCAGGGCCAGTGTACACAAGTCAAGGTGGAATTCATTGGTAAGTTGGTAGTTTCGGCTTGCTTGTAGGAACCTATTCACTTGAGAGTACAATTTTCCTCTAAAATCCTTCCCCTATCTGGTATTTCTACGAGAAAAGTATAAACATTTGTCCCTCATGGGTTTCAGTTTTCTTGGAGCTCTTTGTCATTAGTAATTCTGCTTTTCCCTTCGATCGTAAACCCGCATGGTTGTCGTGCGTCATTTCAAGCCATTAGATGATCATTTCTGAATAGGTTCTACTAATCTAGAGTTACAATGTATCATTAGTTGCTCTAGGACCACTATACCCGTTTAAGTTCTGACTTCGTCTTCCTAAAGATAGCAAATACCTGGTTTTCCATGACTAGGCTCATACATGCAACCAATGTTTCAAGTGTTGCTTTGTACTTAGTCCGTCTGAAGTGCCTACAATTCGTGAAATAGAATAGCCTATTGTATCTACGTGTTTGTCGATTTTGAACATTTGGGTATTGACTATCTGTATGTCTTCCTACCCTTGTAATTAGCTTAATTCGTACCGTTTTCCGTAAGATTCCGACGGACATTTTTAGGAAATTTACCAGCTGAGATGTAGATAGTTCTTCATTGGTTTCATAGATAAAAAATCAGTACTTGAATCCGCGAATGTCCAAACGTATAACCATCAAGCGGTCCTCATGGCCTCGCGGTCCGATCTTGTTCGACTGTTTCTAGTCGAGAAAGGACGATTTACTCTCGATTTTGTGAATTATCAATTTTGTATCATCAACAGCTAATGCACATGCGCAAATGTGAATACATTCAATTACGATTGAAATTTTTGTGGGAACCACCAACCTCAAACCGCCGTCAACTTGCAATTTAACGTAATTATAATCATGGTAGACCATCTACACTGCAAAATTGTACTTATCGAATATTTTAGAACTGTTGAAAATATCTTTTCGGGGATGTTCTAAAAATTTGGCTTACCGATGCCTCAAACCTTCAAGTTTTTGCAGCTGGTACAGGTGCCAAGGCTGTATGCATCTTTAAAAGATATTATCCCTCGTTGGAAATAGCCAGGCTCAAAATTTATGGCTTAAGTTATGAATTTTGGAAGCTTAGAAGTTTGACAAATATCCTAACGTCCATTACATGAAAGTCGGTATCAAGATTGTGCTTAGTCCTACCTGGCTGAATATAAACGTTAGTCGATCGGGACTTCAGCACATAAGTACCTTGTTTGACGTGCTCGTAGTTCCTAAATGAAGGAATGAATTTGGCATAACCTAAAGATTTGTTAAGAGGCATTATTACAAGGAGCTGGTTTCAGCGTCTTTCAAGGATTAATACTCAGGATGTTGGGTGAATCCCAGCCTACATTATCCAACTGCCGTAGGTATTGTGGTGTTAATTGTTTTCTTTCTGCAAACTTAACCTAATGTGCCTTGAAAATTCAATTGATTGTTTCAGGTGAGCAAAACCGACAGATCATCAGGAACGTGAAAGGACCTGTGAGAGAAGGCGACATTCTCACCCTCCTCGAGTCGGAAAGAGAAGCGAGAAGACTGAGGTAGTGGGAGGTGAGTGACACTGTTGTGCATTTGCTAAGTCTCACAATCTTAGTTTTTGAGGTAATGGGAAGAAAATGGAATAACTAATGTCAATCCAACTCTGGCAGTCTCTTGTAAGTCAGTCTTGCAGACATTTTTTTTTTGTTTTCCGTGGCTTGGTGGTATGTTGGTCAGAACAGCTCCTTAACTGCTCTCTGATCCAGCAGTTAAAGTTTAATGGCCTCCCTCTACGTCAAGTTGAATTTTTATATACCCAGTAGGTACTTGAGTGTATGACTTCTGCCACTTTCCTCTCAACTTGTCCTCTTTTCTCTTAAGAGCGTTTCAAACTCGTTAAGTAGTGCAGCATTACAAGGGCTTACGAACGCGTGAAAGAGCCACGTTGTTCTTTTGCAGTCTGGGCACATTTCGCAAGGCTGCCCCTCTGGCTGTTGCTTCTTAGTCCTTCTACGAGCCAACATTGTCGTCAACTGTGTGCATATAGAAAAGCACTGCCCCAGATCAGATTATTGATTTCTGTCATATAGGCCGGCGTTGATCTCCGAAATCTGGATAAAACTCCCGTTTTCTCCTAATCGTTATCTGCACAATTCACAATTATTTTCAGTTACATATATCGTATATTGATCCAAAGGGATCCCTTTCTGTCGATGTAATATGGGGAATGCCGGTTTAGTACTCAGCATCTAACAGTTTGGATGTATTCTCAGTAGGTTGGACTGCTGTTCTACGGCTCTTTTAGGGATCCTGAATTTAAGGTCCTAGGAAATGAAGCTGTTGATAATAAACGTGAGTGCCTTGCTATTTTGAAATTATATGTATAGCGCCAATACGAAATCGCACTAATACTAATTTACATTAATTCAATCAATTCAGCCAATTTTCTTGAAAAAATAAAGCTATTGAAATGACCCTGACAATTTTAAAATTGAAGATTACACCATTGAAATCCTTTTTGGCGCATTCTGAAATGATTCCTGGATTTCCCCCGTAATTTGTGTGTGTCTTCCTAGACAATAACTCAATAGAGCGGTAATAAAAACTTCATTCGTGAGCTAAAAAAAATCAAGCATTCCAAACAAAAGGATGATTTCGTTGGCTAACATTTTTGAGCACTATGAATGATTGAGAACAAGTTTTTCGCACTTAAAATTATGGTTAACAATTTCTTTGCACACAAAATGCTCAAATTTCAATGCATTCTCTATATTTCTGATTGTAATACCGTAATCTTGGAAAATACGATCATGCTGCTTGACCGGAACTTGTTTTCAGCTTCATATTCAGACTAGCACAAATCCAGGATTGCTCCAAAATGTAAAACTCGTAACTTTAAATCCTTTAAAAAGTCGTTTACCATCTTGGGGACTTCACTCTTGAGCAATTGATAGCTTAGCTGCTTCCAAATGCCTCAAAGATCCTTTTTGCCGAATAGTTAGGCACTAGTCCAAACTATAATATGTATATGTAATTTCCTAGTAAAATATTCTGATTGGAGATATCTCATTTGTTTGATTCGAAATTTTCTTTTGTTTCAGGTGGCGCATTTTGTTATTTTATCTACTCAACATCTGCAAAAAAAAAAACATCTTCGTGTTCCTCACAGAACTATTTCCATCATGTTTCTAAAATAAAGTAACTTCGTTACTCAACCTCCATTAATTATTATTGTTTCGTCCCTTGCAAACCCATTTTTGAACGACAGCTTAGGTACTACACTATTTTTAAAGAGAGAGAAAAAAAAAAAACATCTATTGATCATTATATGAGGTGGAATGTTGGATTAGTTGGGGTTGTGAAATAACTTGATATGCCAAATTGATATGCTCGAAATATCGATTGCCAAATTGATGCTCGAATTGGTATGCCGAAAGTTGAAAGTGAGTCGCCAAAAGTTTAAATTGAGATGCCAAAAATATTAAAATTGATTTGTGCCAAAGGTTCAAATTACTTTGCCAAAATTTTCAATTTGAAAATATGCCAAAAATTCTAATTGATTTTGCCAAACTAATCTGATTTTCTTTTTTTTTCCTAACTGTGTGTGTGTGTGTGATTTCATTCTTCTGGTAGCCAAATTGCTGCTCCGTCCTCTAGTCCAAGTCCTCGTACGTGTTTCCTCGGGCCCCTTAGCCTCATGGAAACTGCTCGATGTACTCAGAATTGAGTTTTCACTTGCGCCCACATCATCACCTGGGGGTAGGATTTCGACCACTTGTTGGAGAGACGTAAGGAAACGTTTTTGAGAAAGTTTTTCATACTCTTTATGTGATGCGCCATCGCATGAAATGACGAGTGGCGTGAAAGACCCTCTCAGGTCTTCAGCGACTCTGTCGTATTTTGCGTGTTTGGCTTGGGCAGCATGCCGGGAGATGGTAGGCCAGTCCATGGAGGAGTAAGAGACTGTGTCAGCGTTTATAACGCGGGTATCGAAAAACGCAGGTCTCTCACGGTCCCACACGCCATGGACCTTCATGTCCGCTACCAAGCCGTCGGCACTGTCACGTAAAACTGGTTCTGTGACCACGCCGTTCCATGCAAGCCTCGCTATCTTTGCACATTCACCTCGGACGAGGTCATGTCCCTGTTTGATCAGGCCTCCCTTGATACAGTTAAGGGCGTGATTCATGTCCATGGGGCTCCCGCATCTCGCACCACACTGGCAACCCTTTCGGTTCCCAGCCGTACCGAATGGACAGTGCATCGCGGAATTGGGATTGCGACAAGTCGAAGTTGTCTGCCGCCAATGGGAGGACGCCTCTCTTGTCCTTCGAATGGGTTTAAATGATGGTGACGAACAAGAACATGAACAACTGCGGATGAAGATTCACAGACTCCATTAAGAGATAGGTACACGTTTATAGTCTAGAGAACTGTATGCAACATTCCTGAAATGTGCTCTAGTCTTCTGAGTTATCAGATAGATCAATTCAAAAGCATTTACTGTGTCACAGAGTTATCAGTGGAGTTATTTGAAGTTCCAATAAAGTAACATAGAAACCGAAATATAACTGATTTCCTCTGTAGAAATATGAACAAGAAAAAACTTTCGAAATTCTTAAAACTGAAACGGCTCAATTAATGTTTCTGGCGTCATTCGGTTCAAAGTGAATTGGAACGGATAACAAACGAAAATAATCACTATAAATTACATTTTAAAATAACATTGTTTTCAACCCCTGGTCATAACCTTCAAGTTACCAGATTGATCGCTGACCAAATACATATCCATATCCTGGTTTTTTAATAGATTGGTAATAAGAATATAAATAAGTGACTTTGGGAATTAATACGGAGTTCCTAAACGATAATGCAGTTGTTTCTATACTGTTGTTATGTACAAGGAGTATAATCCACTCCAGTCGAAGAGGTTTGATCAAATCGGTCTTGTAGCAATCCGTTAGAGAGTTGAAACTACGAGGAAGTTTCCCCTTAGAAAGGACAAGGAAAGGAAAGGACTCAATGGTATCAGCATTTTTGTGGTTAGGGTTTCCAATAGAACAAAAAAGTAGACCTAATCCGGTAAGAACAAGATCACCAAAATACATTGTTTTCTTACTGTAGGTGTTGATTTTTATTAACCTGCGGATGTAAGATTAATATGATGTAATGTTGGAAAAGTTGTTAAAGATCTTAAAGCCTTGTTAGACATCATATTTGAGTTCTACGCCCCGAAAAAACAAATGGCAGAGAGATTGCAATGGGTTTGGATTTTAATCCTAATCTTGGAGTTTCGCAAATCTGTCAATTCAAAATACTTGATTGCAAGGGTACAAAAATACACAACAGTTATTCTCCAAGAGGAAAATTGACTATATTTTAGCTGATAATGACCGATAGTAGTTTGAAACCCAACAGAAAGTGAGAACATTGGAATGAGGGCTACATATTGGTTAACAACACTATAAATCGATATCAATCGATCATCACAGAAATGCTATCCCGATTACCGATCTATTTATAACAATCATAGTTTAGAATGAATGGCCATTCATAAAGGCACTCGTTTTTGAACATTATGTAACATACATATTGAAGTATCATCGAAAAATATTTAAAAATAGCTATACTCTTAAATAAATACACAATTTGCCTAGAACTCGCTGTATTTCTATCGGTAAAAGTATATTCTAACACACTGAACCCAAAGAAATTTATTTTTAAACATATTTATGTTTCATTAACGAAGCCAACTAATGTTGGTGTACTGTAATCTTGTATAGTCTACTTACATTCTAGTATACAATTTCAAAGATTTCACTCATCCCACATACGAAAAAGCTCATCCAGCAACGAAAAAGCTCGTTGATATAAATACGACATTCATTTAACATCAATTGATATTACTAATTATGGCTACTCAAACCAAAAGAATCAACAATATTGGTTTTGCCTACATCTATTCTACAGGTGAGGCCAGTCTTGAAAAAAAGTCGAATCAGAATTTTGTTGTAATAATAAATGTAATAAATTCTTCATTACTTGACTCCGTCATATTCATACTACTAATTATTTCTTGCAGGCTAAATGGTTGATAGTGCCAACAAGCTTGAATCGTTTGAATCAGATTTCAATTTTGTAGCGAATTTCAACCCCTCATTATAATTACTTTTTCTTCATATTCCAAGCACTTCTTCATGGAAAATCGTTGAGAGGCACGACTACAGTAACTTAGGTTAACTGAGAATATTTCAAAAGATATGAACAACATGATCATAAAACAATTCGTTATCTTGCAAAAAAAAAGCAACCCAAAAGAAAGGGTGCGTTTGTTACGTAGTGTTTTAGAGCAAATAGAATAGGAAACATTTAAAAAATGTGGCAAAAAAATCACCAAAAACTGCAAAAATGAAATTTGTTATTTACCAGAATATTACTCATAAAAGTATAAGAATTAAGACATTAAACATTTATGCACAAAGTTATGCTAAGAAAAAGAAAAGGAACTTTATTAAGAAGAATTTTTTGAAATAAATTTTTTTTTAAATGCAATAAAAACTGTAAAAATTCTAAATAACACCTGTCAAACTGAACATTATTCAGAAAAAAACTTTCTTTGCCACAAAATTCCTAATGCTCGATCGCTTTGCATCCAAAGTGCTCAAATTTTATAAGAATTTACCACAGATGCAATACGAGAAATTCGCTCATACGATGAAATTAAAATTTTGTACAGTTTTGATGGGATGAAGATCAACTACAGACAAGGGTATAGTATTGTTCGGAAAGGTCTCAAATATAATGATGGAAATATTGATGAGATGTGCAAGTTTTTCAAACTCCCAAAAAAAGGTTCCCTGCTTTTGAAGGTGGGAAAGCAAAACATGAATGAGGGGTCATTGAATGAGCATTTAAAATGTAGGAAAATTAGAATGTTTTACTACTGTGTTGGTGTAAGGTTTTTTTGGGAAACAGACCACATTTCTCAGATGTTGCGACTGACGAAATATTACTGATCATAATCAGTGAAGCTTGCCTGAGCCACTATTTCTAAGGTAGGAATAATCGGAGATAAGGTACAATTGTGGTGAATACCAACAAAATTGAGGGGTTGATAGACGCTATAGTAGATTAAAATGATGATTAAATTATTCGATTTCCAATTTTATGAAAAACCTGGCCAGTACCCTAAAGGACTCATGGTGAACAACAGGTACCAACAAATTCATCTGTTCCGAAAGTCGAGTGTACTGGTTAATTTGGTGTTCAATAACATCCTTTAAAATAATCCACAATGGATTTATGAGCACGTCTAAGTAACCTAGACTGTTAATTCTGGTGAGCTGAATAGTCAAAACACTAAATTGAACGCAAAACATTAACGTGTTTTCATCAGAAAAGTCCACATCAGCTATTGAAATCAATAAGACGAAAAACAAACAAACCAATAGTAAATGAATTGGGAGGTAGAATGCACCTTGATCAATTTTCAAAGTTTACAGCGGAAAATATATGTTCATCATTGCGCAGCAATTAGTTACTGAGACTTACGACATGGCTTGGGGTCACGGCCATTTGTTGGAGAGGCGCCTCAGTGGCGGTCATTTGGAAGTTAGCTAAAACAGCTGATGTCGAGTTGGGAACTGAAATCTCGACGCAATACTCCTGCCCGTCCGCGTCTGTGAGGATGACGTGGCGAGTGTCAGAGGGTTTCGGGACGTATAAGGAGATGGTGCCATCTTCGTGGACGATCTTCTCGAACGGAGCCTGCCCGGGGAGAGTGAAGGATCCAGCTGCTCCAGTCGATTTTTTCTCTTCAGATTCGTTCATAGACAGAACATCCAGCGATGAACGGGAATAACCGCATTTGATGGCTGCCTCGTCGAGAAGGTCATCTCTGCCATGGTATCTGTAATATAGTACAAGAACTAAAAGTTACCACTCATTATTCAACTAGATTAATGCAGAATATTGCTCATTGTTAAGGCTCATTCCTTAACTTTCTATGTTTATAGTACATTTGCATTGGGCTGCTAGTAGTGAGAGCGAGGGTCCTTGGAAGGAGGAGACTGCTTCGATCACCAATGCTGATTACAGGAGCTAGGGTCCCTTTAAGAGGGAGACAGCTTCACTATAATAGCTAGAAAAGTGGGGGCGGATATCCCTTGAGAAAGGGAAGTCCGCTTCGACCACTTCTGCTAAATATAATAGCTAGGGTCCCTTGATGAGCTTTGCTACATTCGCAGTTTGGATTTTGTGAAGTGAAAGCGAATATCCCTTGAAGAGGGAGGCCGCTTCAACCACTCTTCCGAGGAAAGGAGCGAGGAACTTTTTAGGAGAGAAACCACTTCACTTATCGAGGTTGAGAGTATGAGGATTTTTTTTGGTGACGGAAGGAAAAGGCGAGAGTTTGTCGTTTCGTGTAGTGGAGGCAGAAGTTCGGATCCCACTGGTTCACTTCCTCCGGGGGGCCTGGAGCTTATAATATAAGCTACTATATTATAACTTATATTAAACTATATTATAGTCCAGAGGCGTCCCCTCCTCGGGAGTTGGGTTTTCCCCGAGGCGTCGGCCTCCTGGTGGTCCCGACTTCTGCCGTCTACGTTTATTGTCGGATATTTTAAGTTTTCCACACTCATCATTAACGACAAAGTCACTACTTTTTCAAGTGTTCAATACAGTGTCAGTACAGTGGTCAATTGTCGTTCCAGCGACCCATGATCCCCCTCAAAAAACGGAAATCCGGCTGGTAATGTACTTCATAACAGCATCGACATCTTTGACGCCAGAATGTAATGAAACACCCACGATTTCTTACATTGAACATTTTGATTGGGCACTTGCACTGACTCGAATGCTCGAAAAGAAGAATCTCATTCAGACCGGAGATCAAAGGTGACAATAACACCTTTGTTTCGATGTGAACGTGAGAGCGAGAACGGTAGACAGGTAACTTCATAGAGACTTTTTGGTGGACGATGACTAGGAAACTGTGGTCGCCGAGTTGAGGCGAGCAGTTGGATGCTAACATTTCCATGACAAATAGCATCAAGGCTACTGGCTGTTGAAGTCACGTTTAATGTGACGTCAACATTCATAGGAAGTTGTTTACTGTCGTTATTGTGGATTGAAGTTTGTGTTGTTGAGTTGAAGTTGTATTTTGTGGATTATTGACGAACAACACGGACGTTCGTTATTGCTACTGTGTGCACAAAAAAAAAAAAAAACTTGTTCAACGCCGAAAACGGAATATGAGAAATAGGTAACATGGGTTATAAATGTGGAAGGTTTTGTTACTGCCAACTCGTCAAGGAAAGACGTATAGGAGAACCGCGGGGAACCGATTTTAGACGGTTTGTCATGACGGCTTGCATGACGGACGGGAAGTCACGCATGCGCAGTCTGCATTTTTCTCCAGACGGTACCGTCAACGTCGTTGCGTGAACCGCACCAAAAAGTCTGTTTTTCCAGTTCTTTCACCTGTATTATTCAAATGGGAGGATGGTGTAGCTAATTATGATCGGAGATCTTTCTATAGATGTTGACAAAACATCTAGGCTTTGAATCAAAGAATCACAACAGTTGTAGAACGAATCGAAGTTTATATTGATTTAAATTTTAACTTCCATTGGGTATCTAGGTAATTTTTTTCTCCAAAATTTACACGTTTGTGAACGTTTTTTCAATATGTACCAAGCTTTTTCTAAAATTTACTTGTTTGTGATTGTTGAGCCAAAAGAAGAAAATACTAGAGTCTTCTTGAGGGAATCTATGTAAACAATGTGACGTCATCCGATGTAGGTACTACGACCTTTGTTTTGGCGTTTTTGGACTATTCTCGCGATGCAGCAAGAAAAGGAATTCCTTTCTGAATTTATAGACAGCTGCGGAAATCATTCGGTTCCACCTTCAACGACGATTAACTTCGTATGTGAAAGGAGGTCCCTCTTCAGTAACCAATCCTTGGTCCATTTCCGCCGTTTAGCACTTTTAATTTTCAATGTCTTTCTCACTAAATACGCTGCAGTCGCACATGGGATAAGCTCCTCCTCATCCATTTTTGATTAAAAAACAATAGAAACCGCAATTAATCCAAAATAGTATTAAATTTGAGAACGATCTCACCAAACGGCTTGCACAAACTCAACTGAACGTGTGGACGCTACCAAGTTGTTCAGTTCAGTTTGCGCAAACTGGCTTGTGCAAGCCGGTTTGCGCATATGGCATGAGCGTGTGAACCGGCCTTTATGGCGGTTCTGTACTACTGTGCGGCAGATGGATTCTACAAATCTAGAAACGTAAAACAAATTTAAAGTGGGTGAAACTTTTTCTTCTTGTTCGATTACAAAGGCTCGTTATTTGGAATAATAAACCAAAAACAATTGCTTGAACTAATTAACCATTTTGTCTCATGTGAAATGTAACTTCCCAAAATCTATCTGAAGAAAATCATACTCAACTTGTGGGTAAGTTTTACCGATTTACCACATAATCTCCCATAACATACTACTAATTATACTTGAATAGACGAAGCTGCAGACAAACTACCTGTAGCAAGCGACTATGATCCTTCGAAGTGTAGAGGACCAGGATTCCATTGACTTGCTTTCAAAGTCTCGCGAATCAAGTCGAATGTTGGACCAGGGGATGTCCTCGGGCCACCATGGAGGGCGCATACGTTCTTTCCCCCAACCAGGTTTTCCTCGGCCCGTCGAGTAACGGAGCATGATGGGAATGAATTCTCTCAACTGCGCTTGCGTCATCTTTTCAACTGGAGTGGGTTTCCCCTCTGTGATCAGAGGCGGCAGCTCGAAGCGAGTAGGATCTGCTGGCTTCAGACACAATGGAAGTCGAGTTAGTTCCAGAACAATGATTGGGTAGTGCGTATATGTACCTACTTAGTGCCAACCAAACAATATTAAGGAGTTGGAGGTACAGCTAAGCAAATAGTGGCAAACAAAAACCTAGTTTCTATTTTTCAAGGCAGTTACAATTAAGCTATGCATTACGGAACATGGATGGGTTGTTTTAGCGAGTTTATTGTCTGGGCGCTTCAAAATATCCAATTCTGATGTGTTTTAGCTTGGATATCGAATTCTGTTATGTCACTTTGGGTTTAACCGAGATGTAGGTTGTTGAACGACAGTATTCTGGTTTCAAGGTGCACACCTCAAGGTTCTTTTCTTCGGAAATGGGACAATTTCCGTTAACTAGTATTTTCCACAAGATACCGATATTAAATCGTGTTTTTATGAATTTTAAAACAAAACGACAAATCATTTTCTCTTGAAGTGTGTCCTGGTCTTTATCAAATATGTAGATCCCCCAAGAAGTTCAAACAAACAAGAAGGGAAATTCGGATGGGATAGTTTTCAAGATACTTCAAGGACTCTGCTCAAAACCTTTGAGTCAGTTTTATTAACTCTCTTGGAATTCTGGGTGTAGCAAAATGGAATTTTAACTCCATATTTTTACTCAAACCAGCCTGGCACACATCAAGTTGGCAAAAACGAGGGAAAACGTATGCCTTTTTTGTCAGTTATTAGCTGCTTTTGAGAGGGCAGAGAATATTAAAATGAGAGTAGTTAGTTCTTCTTAAATTTCTCTTGTCACAATCATACGTGACCAAGCTGAACCAAACTGAGTACTTCGTTTTTGTGTTTGAAAGCTACGAGGAAGGAGGAGGAGTACAGTTTGTCAGAAGGTGGTCACAATCAGCAAGAACAAGCTACTTACAACTAAAAACTGCAGAATGTTTTACCTACCATACGATCTTCTTGACTGGCCAATGCTTCAGATAAATCAGTAACAATTGTTGGATGGTAACGAGTGATAACCTTCTGCAATGGCTCTGAACCGAAGGTTTTGATCGTTCGCACGCTCGACGTGGGAGGATGAGCGACAATTATCGCAATCTGAACACATAAATAGATCGAAAATTTCCAACAGATGTATTTGCTAGAGCAACACGAAGATAAAATTTAGTAGTGCGTACGTAATATGATATTAGAATTAAATGGAGCTGAGCAGCAAGATACAGTGGTAGATATTAGGTACCAACCTGCTGGCCGATGCGAACGCTGAATTCGTCCAAAATCATCTTCAGTCGGCGAAGAAGCTTATTGCAGTGTCTCTTGCGGACGGTCGGGTCTGGCTCGAACTGGTAACAAACCCTGCGGAAATGCAAAATTTGTATTAACATGAGGTCGGTAGCTACCCGAACGAACAATTGGAAAAACCAAGGAGCCTAAGGTTCAGATGGAACAGAAGGTTTCCCCACTGATACCCAGAGTTCAGATCGATCAAATTTTGCTTCCGAGTCTACTAAAGTAGCGGAAGCATTGTTTTCACTTTCGGAATGTGAACAGCTTTTTGTCTCCAAAATCAAAAATTCCACTCGCATTTTGCGTTTTAGACCTTTCTGAACAATTTTGGTTCCGTGTCTGTCTGTGAGTCTGTCTGTCTGTCTGTAAGCAAATCCTTGTTACGGGCAAAACTACACGAAGTTATTGTCCGATTTTGATGCAATTTTCAAGGATTGTGCGGGTTGGGGTGTAGATGGTCCCCTATAGGTTTCATGACCCCCAGTCAAAATTGCATGTTTATGCACAATTATTAATTTTAATGTTAAAGTTATGCATAACTCCGGGAGTTCTTGACCAATTTCGATGAAATTTTCAAATTGTGCGGTTAGTATTAACATGACGGTGGATCCTGGCCGGGAGATTCAATGGTAGCTTCTTGCGGAGCGTTTTGTTACGCGCATCGAGAACTCCGGGAGTTCTTGACCAATTTCAATGAAAATGTGACAGGTTAGGGGTCATAGATGGTGCCAGGCCTATGAGTTTCATGACCCCCGGATCAATAACAGCTCTGCGCATGCGCAAACGAAATCCTTGCCACAAGCATAACACCGGAGTTCTTGACCGATTTCGATGAAATTTTCAGGGATTTTCGGACTTATTAGGTATACATAGTTTGTTCAATAGTTGAACATGCCTACCTTTATTTTCTCAAGTTGGATTGTCAACCTGCATAACAATAAATTTACCCTAATTCAACATTTACTTCTCCTAATTGAACGAAGTTCTTTAGTCAATAATAATTTTCAATGATCTATACAGTCATGTTATGGATCGAGGAAGCTAAATTTTTTTACAATTTCTTCCTAATATGGATAGATGTCTAGAAGCAATTGGGTCATGTTTGGTGACCAGTATAACAGCTGAAGGCGTCTCCAATTTTAAAATCATGCGTCATATTCAAAGTTGATAATAATTGAATTACTTTATAAATGAATCTAATTTCCAATTAATTTTGGCAACTGTATCGGCTGTAACTGCAACCAACAATTACAATTATTAATTTTATTTTGTGAAGTTAGTATTATATTAAATATAACACTAACTTCACCAATTTTGTCAATCAAACTAATTGTTTATTGAACGTGCAATTAAGAAATTGAAGTAATTCACCATTAATTGGCATAGGTATGACAATTACCAATTACAATTGCATGTTTATGCACAATTATTAATTTTAATTTGTAAAGTTATGCCAGGTTCACATCCATCCGGCAAGCTATCCGGAAAGTGAATACGAGCAGCTGATTGGTTGGACACTAGCTGGGGAGAGGGAATATTTTTTCCGGACAGCCAGTTTTGAAACGGACTGTACGCATCTGATTTTTCAAATATTTTTCTTGCCGGATGGCGCAGTTCACTACTGCGCATACGGAATGGCGTCGGGAACCAAAACAGCTGTTGAAGGGAGCGCGGGAAACGAGTTGTTGGCATGTGTTTGGCCGATTCCCCTCCATCCCCTCCACTGCTTTTTACTAGCTTCCCCTATCCGTATTTCCGAACGATCCGGATGGATCTGAACCCTGCTTTAGTATTATATTAAATATAAATATTATATTATACTATATTAAATCTTATTCAATTTCTTAATTGCATGTTCAATAACCAATAGTTTAATTGACAAATTTTGTTATTGAACATGCAATTAAGAAATTGAATTAATTGAAAATTAATTGGCCTTTGACAATTACCAATTACAATTGTAGTAATTTAATTACTCCAATTATTTTCACGTTTATGTAGGTGTAAATTGGAACTAGCCTTTACAATTTGTTTGGTCGATCGACAGATAGATTTTGTTCCCGTTCAGAATTTTTGTGATACAACGAACCATTTCATCATAATTCTTGAATCGATGTAGGGAAATACGTGTTTTGTTGTTTTTTGAAGTTTTCACTGGTAAAGGTAAGCGCACACTAAAGACGTGTAGCATCGCTGACATGTTGTGGATCATATTTTCAAAATCCCCACTCGCATTTTTGGTTTTAGATAATTTTGAGCAACTGTCATTTGTCCATTGATCCTTGTAACAAGCCTCAATCCTACATTACTCATCCGATTTATATAAAAATTTCAATTTATGTGCTGGTTAGGCTTCAGATCGCTCTCTATGAGTTTCACTGCGCAAAACTCGTTATATCCATCTGCGCATTCGCGAATGTAAAATCCTCCAATCATACGTTATCTCAGGGTTTTATGGATTGAACTCAAATACTCAGGGTAATTGGTGAAGAACAATCTTATAATCTCATACCAATTTCAATATCATAGATATGTGGAATGACCTGCATGAGGGAAATGACCTTGATGAGTGGTCCGAACCGGATAAGTGAAATGACCTTAATTAATGGTCGAACCTTGATGTGAAATGACCTTGATTAGTGGTCCAACCTGGATAAGTGAAATGATCTTGATAAGTGGTCCAACCTGGATAAGTGAAATGATCTTGATAAGTGGGATCGCATCGCAACCTCAGCAAGTAGAATCACCTGTTTAAGTGGGTGACCTGGATAAGTGAACAACCAGGATATGTGGAATAATTTCGTGACACGATTCGTAACGCTTTTGGGCATTTAGAGATTCACAATCCACCTGTTGCCGATGTGGACGGGAATTTGGACCAGGGCTGTACAGCTGGAATAGAAGGAGCCAGAGTTTTCTCCGACCTTGGCATATCCACTGCACCCCCGACGAGAGAGGAAATCAAGCGCGCCCTCAAAGAAACCAAGAATGGGAAGGCACCAGGCTGCGACAACATACCACCAGAGGTCCTCAAGGCCGACCCCAATCTGATCACCGATCTCCTTTTCCCCCTTTTTAAACAGGTTTGGACTGAGGGGAAGATGCCCGAAGACTGGAAGAAAGGACTGCTCATCAAGCTACCCAAAAAAGGAGATACAACGAACTGAACAACCAGGAAATGTGGAATAATTTCGTGGCACGATTCGTAACGTTTTTGGGCATTTAGTCTTTCAGTTACTTTTTGAAGAAGTGAGTGTCCGACTACCTTATAGGAGGAAGATACCGGTCGTTCTGTTCCCTACCAACCTACAGTCTGACTTACAATTCAGAGCGGATTTACATTGAAATTATGCCTAATGAAAGTTGGAGTAAAAGTGATGGGGGTTTTTGGGTCAACTTTATTTACTAGGTCGGCATTTTGAATTCATTTGGAACTTACACCGAATATTCTACTTCTTTGGTCGTATTTAGCGTCATATATAAAGGTTTAGGTACTTTTTCAGGGCATATTTAAGGGTTAGGTCATATTATGCCGTTTTTCACGTCTTATCGATCGAAACTCTGATGGTATCACATCGAAACCGATGCAACAACAACCAAATTCTTGTTATCTGTAAGATTACTACAATGCAAAATGTAGGGAAGGAATGTCGAAGTGATATAGAACGACTCGCAGGCTACATTCTAAACGTTGTAAAGCCTCAAACAGTTCCTACATGAACTACTGAAGTAATAGGATTCTAAGATCAACAAAAGTTGTATGCTGTTGCATTGAGTCTTATTGATTTTTACGACGGTTAGAGACAATCCAAAGCTTCAGCTCACTTTTTGGACGGCGGCTCTGCCCCATCACCATCGACAACGCATCCATCTTCATCAACGTCGAGGTCTTCATTTTCACTACCAGACGGTTGGAGCCAAGCACTCTGGTAGCCGCCAGACGCGTCTGGCTCGGAGTTAGCATCCAGCCCGGAAACTTGGTCGGGATTAGCCACTTCGCCATTTTCCTCAGTCGTTTCTTCAGGATCAATTTTTGGCCTGTGACAACGCAACGATTAGACGTAGTTCAACTCTCATGCTGCCATTAGGAATTAACATTTAAAACCCCCAAGGAAATGTGTCAGACATTTCATTCGTAAACATGTCAGAAACTGGCTCAGAGTCTTCAACGGCGTTTATATAAAATGGGTGAGGGAGGGTCCCATGTGACGAAGACAATAGAAGGATTCATTAAGAAGAAATGGCTGTTTCATGATTTTTGGACTAAATGTTATCGAATTTTCCAATTTTCCAAAATCGAGCAAGAGAGCAATAATTTTAACGACCATCAAAAGTTGTTGGTTTACGTTTCAGGTTATGTAGATTTTCAAATGTTTTCGAGTATCTAGGAAGCATTGATTCTGATTGTACAGTCCAGTTCTGCAGTCAGGTGATCCACATAGGACAGCAATCTAGTAAAGAAATAATATAACTTTGTTCAACAACTTGCACCACTTTCAGCATTGCAAAAGGAACTGACGTGGTAATGTTCAGCCACCTGAAAGCTTGATAGATTACGTGTAGCTAATCTTCTGCTGTGAGAGGTAAGCAGACCTGTATGAATGGGGTATTCCAACGCTTCTAAATTTAGTTTAAAATAGAGTTCATAGTACCAACAGCTATCCGTCACCCTTCAAACAACGAATAGTAAGTCAAATATCTCATAAGTTTTCAGGTTGATATCTTTTATAATAAGAAAAAGGAAAACAGTCGAAAAATAGACAGAGTGAAGACGTAGGTACTAACATTGAGATCGTAGACTGCTCTTTCCACGTCCCTTCGCCGTCAGCATATTTTGCACTATCCTCTTGCATTTTTTGTTGTACAAAATGGCTGAAGAATACCTTTAAAAAAAAGTTGATAATTAATATTTAATACATGACTTTGAAAAAATATCAGTTTATTACTACGGATTTAGTACATTTCCCAGCGTTTAGGCATCTCTATCGTCAGGGGGTTTCACTCATAAGGGACGGAACGATAGCATCAAACTTCAAAAGCCTTTAAAAGAAATAAATCACAAAAGTGTCAAGGAGTGAAGGAGAATGGAAAAGTTTATTTAATTTGTTTCACAAACACACACTATGCTGGATGGTTCGCGCTTTTTAGGCTAATAAAATACATATATTCCAAATTTCTGAAAAATGCTAAACAAAATTCATATAAATATATATCTTATATAGGGAATATAATATTGGAAAAAATTGAAATATCGAGAAAATAAAAATTATTAATACAGAAAATATGTTTATTGGCCATAAAACATTTTTTGGTAGAAGTCGAGAATAGGTAACCCCACCCTTGTAGATCAGAATGACATTGTGTTAACACTTGTCTCTCTGCGCATTAAAAATACTTTTATCGCTATAACGGTCGTGAAAATCATTCCATAATACATGGCAGTGGTATCGACATATTATCCTATATACAGGGTGACGAAAAAATTCAAAAATGTAGTAAAACCCTGCCTGAACGAGTGCCCTATCACTTTCTGTTTGTAAGTTTTGATTTTTTTTAGTAATTTTTCGACTGAACCCGACCTTTTGTCATAAAACCACTAAGTATTTGTCACTTGTGCATCCACTTATTTCCATTTTTTACCTCGTTTCCGGATTCAGCGTTGAATTTTCTGTAGGAATGGACCATTTTCGGAGTTATTCAACTTGATTTAGACTCAATTATTACAATACAAACGTTAATTTTTTCAGGAATCTAGAATTATTATGAATTTTCAAAAATTAGCCTCTCCGACAAAATTGGTGCTAGAGGTTGTCGAATTTCATGAAAACTGCTTCATCTAATACTCTTTCCAATGGTATAATAAGTTTCAATAATAGCTGTTTTCTTTGTTCTATTGTTACTAAGCGAGAGATGAAAAACACGATATTGCTGAAGGAAGCGAAGGTGATAGGATGGAACGAGGACTCTCGTTCAGGCGAGGGTTTACTAAATTTTTGATGCAGATTTACAGATGTGGTCAGTTAAATGTGGTAACCGATTCAGCTATCACACAACATCCAGTTCCCTTCCCAGTAGTTAAGTCGAAATTCACGAGGTTTTCGCAAAATTTGCAATTTTGGTAGGTATACATTTAACCTAGACCAGGGGTGCTCAAACTTAAACTGCTACCTCAATATTTTTAGGCTACTTACGATCGACTCTGAGAGGCTGCAAGTATGTATGATGCAGGGCTGTCGTACATACACGATACACACTACCTACCTAGGTCCGCATAATTTACATTATTTTATTCAAGGTTTGGGTTAGGTTTACTTAAGTTCTTCTCTACAATATCAATGAAAAAAACGAGTTTATTCGTTGTTACAAAACAAAAGAGTTACATATGGTGTTAAACTTAACTGAGGAGTGACTTTGGATGTTGAAGCGTGGCACTCCATGTCCTCAGCATACTTTTCATAAGATGGTGCGTAACCAGTGAGTGCTAATGGCAAGCATGATGACATATGATCGTCAGTTAGTTGATTGCGATATTTTGACTTAATTATCTTCATTTCAGAAAATGCGGACTCGCACAAGTAAGTTGACCCAAACATTGCTCAGTTGTAGGGCGATTTGTCTTAGTTTCGGATATTTATCTTCAGATATGAAACACCAGATATTAGTATCAGATGCTGAAGCTTTGAGATGTATATCTGATTTGATCTCGCGTTCCTTTGATAAAGCCGCCTTTTGCCGCAAGCAGTGTTATTACGTAATAAATTTTTGTAGTTTAGTTACCTACTTATTAAAAAAATTTTTCTTCTCGAGATCTATTTAAAAAGCACTCGCGATCGACCGTTTGAGCACCCCTGACCTAGACCAATTATAAACGGTAGAAAAAAAAAGTGATTTGACTGAGATATGGATGGCGTTCAATATTTCGTATGCTTTTTTTGTGAAGTGGATCATTAGTGTAAGAAGGTAATCAAAGAAAAAGGAGTTGTAACCAGGGGGCACTGACAACGAAACTATCAATGGGGCTTTCACGTTCGTAAGCTCTAAGATGGAATTGTTATATTTTTTTTCTTAAGCTTAGGTTGTCCCATGAACCCCCCCATTGTGGATTAATTTTAAAGACAGACTCTTGTCCATATTACCTAGTTTTGGAGGAACGTACTTAAAATAATGACGAAAATTCAGCCAGGGAGACGGAATTTATTTATTTACGATGTATTTGTTTTTTAAATTGGAGTAGCGGTGTAACGAAGAAAACATATTGTTACTCCACAGATCTCTCATACGTAGGCAATTCTTCATCACCGACATTTGGAATGGAAATCGTTCGACTCCGCAGATCTATTCAGAAATTATTGACAAGGTCCTAGCGAAACTACCTACTCTTGTGGACTTCCCACGGTTTCTTGATATTCAGAAAGGCACTTGTCGGAAAAAAGTCCTAACAAAGCGACTTATAACGCTTTTTGATGTTGGACATCAAGGAAAACATAAGCGTAACCTTAAACGACTAAAATATACCTGAAGAGACTCACGAATTGTGAGGTAATAGGCAATAAATTAATGTATGGAGTGTAAAGGTACTTACCTCGGTGTCTTATTGTTGCTGGAGGTGAACGAAAGAATCAAGATTAAGTTGAAAATGTAAACAAACTAACGATTCAAGTCAAAACTATCAAGCAGGGTAATCTAATCACGTCAGTCGAAAATTGAACACAACTCTCAACCACACAAGCGTAATAAAAAAATATGATGGGAAATAGGTTAGAGGTTAGCAAATTGAAGATCGTGACATCGAAAATCGTTTTGTCGAAAGTAAGTTGTCTTCAGACATGGATAAGGTTTCCATGTTTGTAGTATCCATGAACTCCATCCTAGGTTCATGCTAATAATCGATTATTCAATGACGTCATGGTCGTATCCGACAGAAAACGAAAACACCGCCCTGCGTTCTCCTCCCCACTCGTCCTCCTGCCAGGGGAAAAAAGGAGGAATTTTGTGTTTGATTGGTTACTTATCCGTTTTAAAGTGAATTGTGTCGAAAAGTCGCTTCCATTTTAGAATCCCTGCAATTTTCGAAGTTAATTCTGTTTGAAATATTAACAAATTAGAAGTAGCCTTCGTAAATCATCAGCGGGAAGGGCATCGGATGTGAATGGGCGATTTCAGTCTAGCGGTATTCGGCGTTGTGGTCTTTTTACGCGTTATCATTCATCAACAAACAATTCAGATATTTAACTAGATATAAAATCCGTTGTTACGGTTCGTGTTCCTCCGTTCTCGTTTCATTTCCGTTTAATTATTCGTCCGTGGGGATGAAGTGATGTTCGACGCAAACACCCGAGGAGTTTTAGAGCTTTCACGCCGACCCGGGAACGACATTTGTGCCGATTGCTCCGCCAGAGGTAAGCGAAGAACCAGGAAATCCGGTATCTAGGAATTTTCATTCAAAAAATATGTTTGATTTATTACGTCGCTTTCAATACTTGCCAATGAATGTAGCGTCGAAGGAGTAAGAATAAGTGTGTTTGTCTGGCCACGAATCCGACTCACCTTTTTTTTAGTTCATGAATGACGGTGGGCATGTGTGGGTTCGGCAACCTCGATTTGTCTGCACTCTAATGAATCTGGGTGCGCGGTGGTTATTATCATTATGGTTATCCTTTGACATTGGATTCTTGAATCTAAAAGCTACGTGTTAATGTTCAAGCCTTTAAAATGAAGTCTTGCTTTACTTCCGGTAAATCTGACCGAAATACGCGCAAATCTTAGTCGAGTGAGTTTCATTGACCTTGGTCACGAGTGAGGTCCTATATCCCGTTATACGAACGTAAAATACCCATAAAAACCTCCATGTTTGCCACTTAAAATAGCTCAAATATAGAAATATACCTGCTTTCCTACATGGGTTATTTGACATGGGTCTTGGAATTGGTTTATAAGCAATTGTGTCTATGATGTACAATGATGATCAAGATCTCTTTCCAAGTATTTTGATTTCGATAGTATTCTTCAAAATATTGTTCAAACTTCATCTAGTTAGTCAAACCTCACGGTTGACAGGTGGAGCCCGTTTTTACGAAGGGGGCAGATCGTGGGATAACATCTTGCGAAACCTGCCGTATAATTACCTACGCACTCTACCTTGCAGACGAGTTTATGTCAAACTGACTTGAGATCATGAAACGTGATCTGCAATACTTACAAACACTTCGGTTCTTGCAAACCGTCTGGTGATCTGCCTGTGATGAAATCCGTAAGGTTTCGCTTTCATTTAAAGTCCAATGAGCCTCATTGATGAGTATAAAAAGGTTTTCTCACCATTTGTAAATTGAAGTAGGTTTCGTCGTAAGAAGTTTTAACATCAACCGCATTCACCTTCGATAAGCAGATTTCTCTCTATGACTTGTCGAAGTTTCGTTTGGCGGTGACGTCATTTCACCTCCCACCCCCGGGACCTCTCTGCTATGTGTGGTACCACCGCCGCATGGAACTGGAAAATCAGAAAGAAAACTACTTATTGTAGGAGATTGTGGTTGCTGTCAAATGTCTTGGGCTGTAATCCGTTTTTTATCTGAAAATATAAAATGACAACGCGGTTTCAAAAGACTTAACGTTTAGATCTTTACATAACGGACACCCCTCTCCTAGGTATCTTAGAAACTTTTGGTAAAAACTTATGGGATTTTGATAAAACCCACTTGGGTGTTATTCCTTTCGGCTTATAACTTTTGATACTGAACCTTTGTAATTGGCCGAGAAAGATAATTTCTATCGTTTACTCAAAACGTAATATTTTACATCTGCCAACATTTGAGTGAAAGAATGCATCTGTTTTTATTTTCTGAAACTACTAGGCACTATTTTAAGAAATTCTGATAAAGGTCCTAGAACCTGTACGTAACGGAGTCTAAGCCAACGGATCATAAGAGATGAAGAATTAACCAAATGTTTTCGTTTTCCGTTCATCCCTACTTCTATTTTGACAACTTTCTGCTTTTCAATAAAATTTGTTCAGTTTACAGCCGAACTAAAGATAGTCATGACAAGTCTTTTTTGTATGGATTATACAATAATTTTTCCCTTGGTTACATTTACAATCATGCAGATTTGTCCCTTTAAATAGATGAAAGAGATTTTCGATCAGAACATACGGCAATTTTTAATTGACTTTAAAATAAGTCAGTGTGAAAACAGACAAGTCGCTCTATTTTAACTTCTTAATTTTGATTTTTTTTTCAAAGAGAAATTCCATGAGCAGGGTATACACTTTTAATAAAGCTGCAAATGATTGTAAAAAGGTTCTTCTACGTTTATCTTTAATCTACTTATTGGAGTCTTGTCATTGTATTCTTAGTTACGTTGAAAAGAGCTCCTTGTATGCCTACTTTACCTCCGTAAATCGATTAGGAAACAAATTACCCACATTTGTGGGACCTGCTGCTGATCCACACCTTGTACCAAATTGACTTCTGGGTATACCAAACATGATAGGATGGAGTCGTCATAAGTACAGCTCCTTAAACATTAAAACATTAGTACCTTATCCCTCAGTATGTAACACAATGAATTTGCTGTTGTTAAAACACGTTAGAAGGGTGCTGTATGTTACATATCGACACGGATTTCGAATTCTCGCGAAGGAACAACTGAAATTGAACAATATGGTATAAAATACCATCGTAACGCGGCCCCTACACGATCAATAATAATATCAATACCTTATCAGAATGACAGTAATACTGATCGTCTAGGGTTGGTAATGATGGAATGACAGACTGGAATGATGGAGATCCGGATTTTCTGATATTGAGGCGTCATTACTTGGGAGGGATGGGAAGAAGAAGAAGAAGAATAAAAAAGTTTATTGAGAATAATAGTAATACAAAGTAAAATCTCATCATGAATCTCATAACAAAATCATTTCATTGTCTTTCCGATTAAGATAATAATCCTTCCTGCAGTTCAACTACATTCGTTTGACATATATTTTTACCTGTGTCTCATGTATTGATTATTTTACAGCTCTCACAATGTTGTATTGCCTTATTGAAGTTCACCATGCCAACCGTGGTTTCCAGATCCAGAATGGGCATCTTACAACATCGGCATTTTTGTGTGCGCAAGATGTGCGGAGACGCACAGAGGGATGGGCTCGCACGTTTCCAAAGTGAAGCACATTCGCCACGACAGATGGGAGGAGTCGCAGGTCCAGAGGATGCGTGAGATTGGCAATGCTGTTGCCAAAGCCAAATACGAGAAGAGAGTCCCACCCTGCTACAGAATTCCCAACGAATCTGATTGCGAGTGAGTTCTTACCTCATATCTGATAAGCAATAAGTGATTACCTCTGCAAATGGCTGTCCACCATGAGATAGAAGAGCAACAAATAATTATGACAGTAAAATGCTCCTTCCAAATAATATCACCTTATGAGTGAATTGTTTACTTTTATAATGTGGTATATAAGCGTGATGGAAAATTCCTCCTTGAAATCTCTTTCAAAAGTATGAAATACTAGTTTTTATCCAGTTTATACAAGTTGTAATCTTCTACAGAAATCAAGAGGTATTTTTGAGAATGAGCAACGTTCGAATATTTGCCGATAGAACATAAACTTTTAGGCTCTGTTGGCATACTTGAATGAGTGATGAGGACGACTGCAGCTCCAAGTCCAACTTCATTTTGATGAGGAAGGGGGGCAGCTTTTGCACCTTGGTAAGGTTCAATCGACACAAGGAACCCATTCTTGGTGGCTATGGACCAGAGTTTGTAGCCAAAACGGATTGGCTTCCCCTTTATGTGCTGCTTGCTGCCATGCCTACCATGGTAGATCTGTGACATCTAGAATCCTCCTCCAACGGGGCCTACAGAGAACAGCCAACACCAGACATATACTTTCACCTTGTTCACAGTTCAAACAAAACACTACAAACAAGCATTACGAATAAAACACTTTTGACGTCTTGGGTGAAAGTTGGGGGTTGATGTTCCGTGAAATCCTAGAGTCACCTACAGGTGACATGGCTGATTTGGTTGAGTATAGGGGGCTTCAGTTTGAATTTTACTGGACAAAATGTTATTTAAGAACACATGCTACAATCTAAAAAACAGATTATCACAAAAAAGCCCCGGAATTTTACCTGATCTTCGCCATTTTTCTCAAAACTCTTGACACGTTGCAGGGAAACACGAAATTCACGAGATAACAAACCATATGAGATTATCAGTTGTACTGTCATGAACATTAACTTCTTCTGTAACTCTAAGTTGTTGTACATGCCCTGAGGGTGTTGGGACCGCAGAAAAATCGAATTTGGCGGCTAATTTATTTTTAATTAATTATCAAAGTAGTGTCACCTAAAGGTGACTATAGCACTTGGCGGGTTAAGCATCAGATTGTTTCACATGGAGTCTTCTGATTTCACGTACGTCAAAAGTCAAGTATATAATTTGATGTTTCTTTTTCATTTTAGATTTGAAAAAAGTTGCATATTTTAAGAATGAATGACGGATTTGAAATAGCAGGTCCACTTAAGTGTAAAATACAATGGTACAGCGTTAAAGGTAAAAAGGGGGAGTGAGTTATAAAAATTTCTTTCCCATGCCGGGAATCGAACCCGGGCCTTCTGGGTGAAAGCCAGATATCCTAGCCACTAGACCACATGGGATCTGTTGTTAGGGTGTTAGGATCAAAGGCTTATATACCCATGTCCCTCCTTGTGCTTTAGGAACCAAATTCGCTCCTGCATTAGGATACCTCGGTATCCACAAGAGTTGATACGTTAGGTTCTAGTTACACAATTAGTGAACATAATTTCCCGGGACCATTGGAAAATATGTGTCTTCAGTATTAACTGTGTTTCATCCAGTTCGTCTGAATGATTTTGCGAATGGAAAAATGATCACGTAATACTATGCACACCTGGTGCGATGGTTCAAATTAGGTGTTTTTCCGGTTTTCCTCTCAGTAGAGTGAAAGATCAATTCTGCTTACTGTCACAAGTATTTAGATAGGGAATCCTTTTCTGTTCCATGTTGTAAGCTTTTACTGTTGCAAAAATTGGTTACAACAGAGGAAGCGAGCGCGGTAAAATTGTTCAGTGTCCTAACTAATAAACCGTTTATCTAACTATCTAATCTATCTACCTAAAAGATATTAGTTTACGTTTCAAGAAGTGTCAAAAATAGAATTAAAAAAAAAAACTCGGTTTGTCGGCTGTCCGTAGCTTCTCTTCGAAACTACTGAGGCTAATTTTACAAAATTTGACTAAAAAATCCGACATTGATCCGAAATGCGCCTGTAATCTCGGCATCTTGATCAATCAACCCTAAGGAAATTTATTCAAGGGTTAATATGAGAACCCAAGTCTCCAAGATGTCCCTACCTGTTTTATCCACGATTAGCCTACCTCATCTGCTATAATTCCCCTATTCTTCAGTGGAAATCATAACATAAGTTTTGAGCAGTAAGATGTAGGATATGGTTGATATGATGATTTACGGCTGAAAAATATCGGATCCGATTGTGTGTATTTAATGTTAAACCAACGTCATCGTCAATATATATATTTGAAGGAGCAAGAGCTACAGTACCATCAAGACCGGGAGGTCGTGCGGGTACTGTATAACCTGGCGCCGTCATTACATTGTACACTTAACAATTGTTGATTCAGTCATTCAAAAACTCGCCGTCAACAGCAACATGCCGGCTTGGAGAAACCTATCTACAGCTCTGCGGTAATGTCAGCAAGAAAGTAGTTATGTGTTCCTTTGGTTTCAAGACGATTTTTAATATATTCGAGGACGTTGACGTTATTTTTCTTTTATCAAAGTCATAGTTTCCCGAGGTTGAGTTAACAGATGAACGAAGAGTGATCGAAGCGATCTCATGTGATTTATTGAGGGGATATCTATCATCTAAACATTTCGCCACTATTGTTTCTTCGAAATGTTCTACATCCTGATGGCTGAATACCTCAGTACTAAACACGACTCGTGTTACACCCTGTATAATTACTCCGTTACTTGGTATCTACCATGTTCTTACAGATCTGTAATTTGTTGTTCTCGACTAAGTACTATCAGGTTCCCCATATTGACGGCGTATTATTTTTCTTCTGTCAAGTGCTCTTTTGGAAGAGTGGATTTGCGCCAAGTACCAAAGAGAGGAATTCTGTCGCATGGAGAGGCAGCCGTTCATGGCCGGTCACACAGAAGGTTACCTCATGAAGAGGGGCAAAGAAGACCCTCGATACTACCCTCGTAAATTCGTCCTGTCTGAAGCCAATGACACCCTCAAATACTATGTTGACGAAGTAAGTGATGAACTCTTTGATAACATTAACTTCATTATCGTTTCACTGATGTGCTCATTTCATCTTCAAGTTTCCTTAGATTAAAAACCTACCAATAATGTTGAGAGTTAGATTATTAAACACGTTTACATTTAATGTACTGCCTGTTTGACCTTTCTCAATCAGTGGCTGTTTCTATTTCTGATTTTGCTGTCAACAGTCATATGCTCCTGTACAAATCATATAATTCATTTAATTACTTTGGTACCTCTTATCAAAAGAATACGAATATTACTAATCACCTTTAATAGTAGATTATATTTCTTAATTTGATCATCGTACCATCGAACCTTCTTCTCTCCGAGGTATTACATGGATGGGAATAAAGATGTGCTAATTTAAGCAAAAGATTCACTTAAGAGCATGTGGTTCAAGATCACTTACTTTGAACTCTTTTCCAGAGGAAATTCCAAGAAATGAAGTGATTTGTTCAAAGATTTGAAGCACCCTAGGTCAACGAAAAAAATTAAACTTTTACATTTACAATTTGAAAGTATTTGTTATAAAATTAATTGTGAAAATCGTCTAACCTTGATTCGTTGACACCAGACTGCAATCAACTACTATAACTAACTTATCAATTTTTTTTTTCCAGAAAAAGGATCCTAAGGCTTCGATTAAGGTCTCTGAGATCAACGTGTCGTTTGCTCCTCCCAAAATGGAGAAAAAGAGCTCGTTCCAGATCAGCTTTATCAACAGCGCTGGGCTGACGCGGCATCTGTTCGTGTACCATGATGACCCACAGACAGCTGTTAACTGGTACAACGCCATACGGTGCACCAAACTTCATCGACTCCAGATTGCATATCCCACAGTCAGTCAAGCCCAGGTGAGAACAATTGTGCATTTGAAACGTTCGCTTCATATTTCTAAATTATTTTAATCGAAATCACAAAGCGATGATTATATAGTATTTCCAAGTCAAATGAAACTGTTAAGGTGAACCCAAGGAAGATGTAAACGGTTTTGCAGTAAACTGATGGAGGTTGTATTTCAAACGAATGCGGACATGCTCAATGAACGAGTATGGAAATACATAATTCAATTCATATTCGTCGATACAGTTAACCAATCAAATAAATAGAACCTTAGGGCGCTTTTGCCAAAGTTGAGGTTTCGCGGGTAGCCAACAATATCACCAAATATGCTGCTTTGCCACTACTTAGTTAGGAAAATGAAGTCACTTTGATAACTATGATATGAAGTCAGTCAAGTTTGATAAGTGATAACCATTTATGGATCCCAGCCAATTTAAGGGAGGTCCCAGGAGAGCCAAAGTTAACAAGAGTGTAAGAGCTCAAAAAACGCAACAAACACGAAGTAAAGACACTGCTTGTACCCAACTCGTAAAACTTCTGAATATCCCAGTAGGTACCACATGCCAGTCGTTCTCCCACTGAAAAGGTGTTTACACTGAATGCCCAAGGTACTCTAATCTCATAGATGATTCGTCAGTTTGCAAGTGACATAATTGGCTCGAATGTTCAAGGACTTTGTAAACAATGTTCGCCAACTATTCTGCGAGGGTTCCTGTTACACTGCCCGGACACGTTGCTCACGATTGTTGGAGAACAGTGTTCGTGAATAATGCTCGTGAGCACCATTTCTGTTGTTTATTTGATCTGTTTGCTGCTTATGTGCTTTCTCTGGTGAGTGTAAGAATGAGTTTGCTCCATGCCTTGTTTTTCAAACTCTGATTGGTCAATCCGACAGGCCCAACTTAGTTTCACTGAAAATCCTTTGAAATTCTAGCTTTAGACAACTGATCTTGGAGCATTCCTTCTCAGAGCCTGGGGAGATATTTTTCCTCGTGTTGGTCCAATCTTCTGTCACTAGCCAACTTACTCTTCAGATGGGGAGGGAGGGATATTGAAATATTATTTTTCATACATATAGTTTATAGTCCGGAGTTGTACATGCGCCCATGCTCCTGTCAGTAGCTGCCCCTGGTGTAACCAATTCTACGCCTTGCAGTATCGTTCCAACTGGCCATTCTATATTTATCTTCTCACTCTTTTTTTTTTTTTTTGGACTGCCTACTTAGAAAGAACTTTGCTTATGTTTTCAGCTTGTAAATCTCCTCACCAAAGACTTCATTTATGAGGGATGGCTGTGGAAAACTGGACCCCGTCCGACAGATGCCTACCGAAAACGGTGGTTCACACTTGACCAACGGAGATTGATGTATCACGAAGACCCTCTGGTGAGTGTGAGGGAAACTTGGTTAATCGAATTTTCCTCCTCCATAAACCTCTCAAATTTTCATCTTGCTCACTTTAGGAAAGATCAAGAGATAATGACTTGCAAGAGCCATTTTAATCTCAGTTGATGCACACTAGTGTTGTTCTCTAGTACTAGATAAGAAATCCAGAAGGGAATCAAAGGTAAAAGAGGAAATCTTTCACTGATTAGATATAAAAAAATATAGTGAGAGAGTGAACTACTTGATGTGGTTTATTCAATTTACATGCCTTATATGATGTTTTTCGGTCCAGAACTTCATAAATTCCTGTTCCGAACGATATTTGTGACTCTCTCGAATTTTTTGAGTGGTTCTGTTGAACTGGATGGTAATTCACAGCAGGTCTCAACTGTTAAGAACGGAATGGAGAAGGATGGCTGGCGTGAACAGTCAATTTGAAGCATAATAAAACAAAAAATTTTAGTGGAATACTTGTTGCTATTCATAACCTTAATGATTTACATTGCAGTCTGCTCACCCGAAAAACGAAGTGTTCCTCGGCCATATGATGGAAGGCTACGCTGTCCGTGTGGGTGTCCCAGCGGGTGTTCGCGATCAGAAATACTCCTTCACTCTCCGCACGCCCGAGAGATGGTTCTATTTCTCAGCAGAGGCAGCTACCGACAGAGACGCTTGGATGCAAGCAATCACATCAGTGATTGAAACTCAACCGACGCCACAAGATATCTCCAGTAAGTTGGCAGTTGTTAGAAGGTTTCCTTTTTAAACTCCTAATTATAAAGCAATCAGCCTTCAAATTTGTTTGAAGGTTCGAAACAGGAAATCTTTAAAAGGGTGTAGGTTATCTCTTTTGTTTTATACAATTTTTCAACAATCAATCTTCGTAATAGTCACAGAAAAAACTAAGTTACCTCTCCATCAAAATTTGATGATTTACGATAATCGGGTATATAATTGTGATGGTAAATTCAAGTTTTTCCGGTGGATTCTCATTCAAAAGCTTGAAATACTTGTTTTGATCCAGTTTAAATGAGTTCCAATCCTCTTCAGAAAACAAAAGGGAGTTTGGGAATGATCAAGGTTTGAATATTTGGTGCTCCAACGTGAGCTTGAAATAGTAGTACAGGGGACGCTAGTGTCGAACCTAGGGATTTTTGGGGTTCAGATGTCGATTTGTTTACTTGTTCGAACTATCACCTTCAGATAATCAGTGTCTTAGAACGCGTTTTTAATTGTCTTCACTGTTGACCGCCACTCCAACAGACGAAACAACAAAACGTTGAGTATTTCTTATGGTAATCTATCGTCTATTGGTAGGGTGGTCAGTGGATTTTAGAAATCTGTAGACAGGGCTGCCACTGTGGCTTAAGACGTCATAAGCCATAGGTAGATGTGGCTGATTGTCGATAGTTGCCACCAATCGATAGTTTCGATGCTATCAACAAGAAACTATCGATTAAAAATATAACATTTTTGATGCCCTTTTATTTTGAAAGTTTTAATACGAAATAATAATATTTGTCTTTGGAATATATTTAAAAAAAATTATCGTTGAATTATAAATCATAAATTAACAATGACAAAAAAGGAATGAGCGTAGGTACATGATAAAAGTAAGGAAATTCAATTCAATCTAGAATCCATACATTAGCTTTCAACAAAATTCGCATATCAGCCTTCTGGGGGTCAACGCGGCTTCTATTTTCAGTGACTATGTTCCCAGCTTCCGAAAAAGTTCGTTCTGATGACTCTGATGTAGCAGGAATTATGAAATATCTTCTGGCGATTGAACTCAATGTAATATATTTGTCTTCATTCTTCTTCCACCATTCAAAAATATTTGTATCTCCGGGTACAGGCAGCTCCTCGAGATATTGTCTAACACAAATGAGGGTGTCCACAGTGGCTGTTCGCTGATTTTTGTCAGCTTCTTTCGCTGCTTCTAGCTTGTGGAAAAACTCTTCTTAACACTAGATTCTACTGTACTAGGACTCGCGGGCTGAGGCTCAGGAACTTTTTGCAGGTGTGGTCTCTGGCATATCTACCAGTGCATTACGTATCAATATGTTCTTACTTTTCAGTGGCAGCAAGAATGGTGCGGAAGAGAGGTATCTTCAGTTCAAGATGATTGATTATATTTCGAAGCAATCGATTTTAATTTTTTAATTTTATTTTCGTAGAAAACAGTTTACACGAACAACTTTATTACCTTGTAAATATTTATAATACATCTCGTTTTTTTTCTATTTACCTTGAAGACCCCGAGCTGATTTTTTATAATCCACTGTATATTTGATTTAAGCTTTCCTTATTTATGTATGAATAAAAGTGTCCTGTATGTAGTCATGTTACAATAACAACATTATTTTTCATCTGCTCAACTTCTTTATACTCTTACCTAACTGTTTTGATCCCTATTGTAGTCTGGGTTGACGGCATGAGCGGCCCTGTGGGCGAGTTGGGGTACTTGAGAGGCCCCACTCAGTGTGGGAGCGCTTGTACCAGCGGGCCCGGTCGGTCTAGGCGTATATGTACGAGCGGCCCCACGGAAATATGGAAAATGAAACCAATAGAAAATGAAACCAAAATGAACAGCAAATAGACAATCATTGCTCTAAAATGAACTGCATCTCTGTCCGTCATGTCAACGAACATTTCCTTGCAAGTCAATCAGTAACATAACCTTCCATATTTATAACCCATTTTACCTATTTCTCATCTTCCATTTTTGGCATTGTACAAGTTTTTTTGCACGCGGTAGCAATAACGAACGTCCGTGTTGTTTGTCAACAATCCACAAAATACCCAAGTTCAAATACTTCCAATGAATGTTGACGTCACTTAGCCTTGATGGTTTTGAAAATGGCACAACTTACAAGGTCTTGTCACAACATAGTCACATGACTCCCGACCCAAGCGATGGTTTTAATGGCACATTTAACACCATCCGCCAACGCTTTTTGAAAAGTAACTTTGTAACCGTTTACCGACATCATGTCTCGATTTCCACGCGAACTTTTCGTTAACAAGGCTACTTCGGGTTCCATCTTCGCTCGGATTCCTTCCAATCATTGGATTCAACTGGCCTGCGGGCCTTCGCTGGAGCGGGGCCGCTCGTACCATTTCTAATCTGTGCCATTTGACCAGGCGGGGCCGCTCGTACATGCCTGTGACTCCAAAACGGGGACGCTCGTACAAGTATCCGTAGTTCTGCGAGCTGGTAGTGCAGGAGCTAGGTGATCCTAGATCAACTCAAGTCTGCCATTGGGGGTGGGGGCGGACTTTATGGTTAATAAACGTATTTGCAGGTAAACATCTGTGTGTAAAACGATTGCTCGAAGCTATCACGGTTGGACGTGTATAAACCACCATATCATCTAGTTCTATTAGCGAATTTGAGTTTTTAAAATCAAAATGATTAAATGTAACTCATCATATTAGTCATTCTCATTTGCGGATTAAAAATAAGAAAAAAACTGGATGTTTGTTCATAATGCACTCCGTAGCTATGCAGCTTGATTGAAATTTTATTGTAACAAGTAATAATTTATTAACAATATTATCTTGGAAATAGGGATAAATATTCAAAACTAAGATACATCACTGAGTTTTGTCCTTTCTGATTGATGGTTCCACTCAACTGCTTCACAAATAGGCAAGATCAAGTGGTTTGGTACGTTTTAGTCTTCTGGTGATGTCACTTGCGTCAATGAGATGGACAGCTTCCTCGTTGACGTGATATCTTAGCCGTTGGAGATGACTCACAGCTTGTCGCTTTATAGCCTCGCTAACTGTTTCGACCTGGAGATCGAAGCATGCAGCTTGATTGAAATGAGTAACTTCTCCGTTTTACACTCAGAACACTGACAATTTACAAATTCCAATCAAATTGTAATGAGTTTTCCGATTGAATCCGAAAAAAGTAAATGTGGAGTTGAAATTGTAGAAACAAGGTAACTGTTGAATAAATAGTCGCTTTCCACAGGCAAGTATCCGCATATTTTGGATACAATTACAGTAGCCATTCGGAAGAGTATCCGACACAAACATATTGGTAACCAATGCATGCATTACATGGACGTCTCTAATGTCGGTTATTGTATGATCGCACTTATAAACTCACAATAAGTACCATTACCAATTAGACCGAATTTTTAATGCTTTAAGTACAAAATGAAAATTAATTAAAAAAAAAAAAAAAAAAGAATTTCACTAAGGTTGACCCTTGTGAATTTTCCCGAAATTTACGGTAGGTTACTTGCCACCTTTTTTCAGGAATTTTCCAACTTTAAAATAAATTTGAGTGAAATTAAGGTTTTTTAAAACCTGAATTAAAATAAAATTCATACTTTTTGTGAATTTGCGTGCAGTTCACCTATTTTTTGTAAATCTCATGAAAATTGCCTTTTTTTATCAATACCCTAAAAATACCCTTTTATTGAATTGCCTTCGAGATCGTATTGTAGAAAAAATCGTAAAAAAAGGAAATTTTCGAAAAAGTCACAAGAAAATTGGTAAATTTTTGAAAGGATATGAATTTTGGGGGAAATTCCCAGAAAGAAAAGAGTTTAACTTTTAATTGAAGTTAACAAAATTTCATTTCCTCTACGTTTATCTCAAAATCCGGAACCTCAAGCAAAATTTACCCAACGTAGTGTAAATTTCGGAGAATTCGCATAGTTTTTTTGGAAATTCGGAAAAAAGTGTGAAATTAATTTAAGAATGTTACTTATGCATTCCTTATTTGTGAATATGAATACGATCACCCCCAGCCGAATCTCCTTAAAGCTAATGCATTCTCTGTCCATTCTGTTATTGGAGTTCCAAATGGAGCCTTTTGTGACTGGTTGAATCATTCTTAGCCCCCCTCATGAGCTTTAATGCTAATTCATTCTCTACGGAACGTGGAGCGCCAGCGAGAATTCAAGGCCGAACATCATTCAAAAAAAATTAAGTAGTTTATTCTACCAAGTCGAGAATCGAGCTCAGATTAGCTTGGTTGTAGCGAATCAAGGTAAACGAAATGAGACACAAGATTATTTGTCATTATTTTGTAATATTATTGTTCGGAGGACAATATTTATTACAAGAATATACACATATAATAAATGGCACAATTCAATCAATAAGGCTTTCCGTTTTAATTATGGCTCTATCTTTTTTCCGAAAAAAAAAATTTCTTATGCACACTTCTTAGTAACCACAGAAACGAGTTAGTTAATTTATGAAATGTAGCCATTTCGAAGAAAACGGCCTACACAAATCGTGCGGGCCTCAGTAAAGTTTAATAATGCGTGATTGATTTCAAATTATTTACAGACTTGATTACACTAAGGGAGGATACAACGTGAAGATTTCTAACCGCATTTATCGGTATTGGTGGAATTTTCAATTTTAGTGAGCCATACTTTATTAGTGCTCTTAAGAGAGCAAAAGACAACGCACACACGTGAGTTTTAAGGGGGTTCAATCTATGTTGGCAGTATCACAGATACTGGTTAATTTGACCGGGCTAGTGAAGACAGAATGCGTGAAAATCCCTAAAAAACCTGCATAAAGGTTGTTTTCTGGATTAAACCAAATTCTGAAGTAGAATTATTCGGTGAATCTTATAAGTTTTCTCAACACAAGTGTAGTTTCGACGAAACTATTTTGGAAAATCTCTCTCAAATGATGAGTTTTGAAGTTCGAACTCTTCCACAAAATTTGATGAAATAACCTCGGTCGAGTGTGTTTATATTGGTTTCGATCAAAATTTCCGCTGGAAATGTGGTACACCAACTGATCATGCCATCAAGTCTGTAATTAATTAGATCGAATCAGCAGTAGATTTAAAAAAATGGTTTTGTCGATTCAATTCTAATTTCCAATTTAATCTATTCTGTTTTAAAATGTCACTTTTCTAACTACTATAATCAGATTTACATGCGCAGTAGTTATTTTTTTCCCAATTTCAAAAGAAAACCGCATCCAACTAAACGTGCCTCCAAAATGTTTTGAGACTTGTTTCAAATCATACCAACATTTAAAGCATATACATAAAACTGTATACTTGAAAATGGTAAGACGCGAAACGAAGATGACGAACAAAAAAAAATTATACTCTCCCTCATTATAAGATAAAATGGTGAGAAATAATGAGATTTTTTTTTTCGTTTGATGAACTTAAATCTAGAAACAATGATTTTTTTAAACAAATACATTTACAAAGCTATACAAAAATAAAAATAAGGGAACGCATTTTTTTTTACAAGTGGGGGACGATGTACAACCTAACATACAAAGGAGGTGCAAGGGTTTTCAAAATAATAAAACAAGATTGAAACAATGAAAAATAAATACAAAAAATGCAATACAAATGAAAGGAAACATTGTAGGAAAGTGCATTGTACAGGTCTGAAATGACAAATTATTGGAAATCGGTGCTTGTAAGTTGGAAACAAACTTGTTGGGTGTTTCAAGAAATGTGAAGAATTCTATAAAAGGGAGAGGGAAATAAAAAATGTTGATAAGAAAATAAGATGGTACTAATGTAGAAGCACATTATTTTATCACTCATTGACATCCTTAACAGTTTTTTTTTCAGTCTTTGACAAGGACCTCGCTTGTGTCTTACCTCCAGTACAATTTTAGTAAAATGGCCAATTTTCTCTACGTATTATGGCTATAATAAAATTTTAAATTACGATTTTGGCTTATTTTGAGCCAAATAATTTTATTAAGATCAGGTAATTCATACCTATTTAGTTATAGTCTACTAACAAAACGTTGTTTTGTTAAAAAATTCAAGTAGCTGGTTGTAGAGTGGCCTCGGAGAGGTAATACTGAAAAAGCACTGTACGAATATTTCAACAATGCTGCTTTCGATGAACTGCTGCATGCTAATATCAGTTTGAGTGGATGCATTCGTGCAATAACGCTCGTATACTATTTTAAAAGGGAAACTGGGATGGAGGCAAATAAAATATCTTTAAAACTTAGCATTTTAAATAAAAAGGAAACGCAAAAAGGGGGGGAAATGGGGCGGGATGGACGAGGGCTTATTTGCGGTTGACGTGCTGGCGGCCGAGTCGGAGGACCTCGGCGTAGGACTTCTCGAGTTGTTTGAGGCGCGCGACCTCGTGGGATGCTGAGGAAACATGAGGTGGTTGTGTGGGCGTCACGAAAGACGGAGCTCCGTCGCCGCACCAGGTGGCTCTCTTGGCCTCGGATGGTGTTGAGCGACCTGAGAACAGGAAGACAATTATCCAGTAAGTATCCAGCAGCTATTGTTCATATTGAAAGTATCAAGTAATTGGATAGCATTAGAATTATTCCACAAGTCGCACTCGAGCCCCACTCCTCCATTTAGAGAATAATTTTCTCTTTCACCTATTTATTTCAGGACACAAACCTTACAAAATGACTGACAATTAACCAATATTTCATATTGGAAAGAGGGTACACATCAGAACACCAAAATATTGTAGGAAAGAGGGTACACATCAGAACACCAAAAAAACCCAACACCATATCATCAAAATATTGTAGGCAACAGTAATAGCCAAACGGCCTTAGCCATTCATGGATCCCATAATTTTTATAAGTAAACCTCTTGGTTCATGTTCACGTCACAAACATTGGCGTAAGATGAGCGCAAGAAATATTACGTTCTGAAGGCCAGAGAATGTGATCTAAACGGGGTGCTCCTATGGAAGACTAGAGACTACTTGCCCATGCATGCGATATCACGAAAGTTCTGCATGAGATAAAGTTAAGATTTGATGTCATCCTTTACAGGTATCCATTATTCCTAGAGATGAACCAGTCCAGATCAAGTAGTGAATATAAAGCTACTGTTCTTTCCAAAATTTGGAGCTTGGGTTCAGGGAGTCCCGAGGCCTTTGGTGAACCCCCCCTCAGGAAGATCCGAGGAGGAGGAGGAGAATGTTAATCTAGTCAAGGCCCTTGGATCTGTCGAACGAGTGAGTCAAGCCAAACTTCCTGCAAAGTCAGCTGGTATGAATCTGAGTTTTTGGAACAACCACGTAACTCCCAATGTCTGAGTAAGGAAAGCTACTGAGCACCCGACATGCACAACTTCACCACTCCTCCATCATTCAATGCATGAGCTGAGGCGCTCATCCAGAGGAATAAAGGGTGGTACCCAGCCTGGAGGGAACTAGCACAAACCTACGCTGGTGAAAGGAATGCCGAGTTTAGGGAGGTACAGGACTTTAAGAGGATAAACACAGAGATATTAAAAGGGTGGAAGGCTGTTTTTGTCAGGAGAGTGAGAGGGCAATGTAGGGAGTCTGAGCACCACTGTTTGTACGCTAGTGTGGATCAGGAAAGCACTGGATTCATTCAGTGAATGTTATGAGAGGAAGGGGTGAATTGTTCAACTTGGACACGATCCCCAATAGGCAGTACCGACAATATGACTGCTCATTATGCAATTTGAAGGTGCCTGAGGATACGAGGCATTATCTGGCCAAATTTACAGTGTTGGCAGAGTTTAGGATCAGGTATCTGAAGGGCATATTTGATGGATGCGGAATTGGAGGAGGTTCTGAATGGTAAGGATTGGCAGGGGCTGCACCTCTATATTGTAAGCTCACAAAGGTATACGTTGGAACTGCTGAGGGAGTTCAACTATTTCTGAGACGCAAGTGACCGATTTGGGATGCTGTTTGTGGAGTGGCGCTTAAATTGGGGTGCATCTAGGTATAGAAAATTTCGGATATATTATGTGGATAGATTATTGTGCCCCGTTGTGATTTCTTCTAAGCCTTGAAATCCTGAATTTGAGACTGAAATATTTTCTGTTAATTTACTTAATGCGTTTGAAATGTGACGCCTGTATTAAATATACATAGTTAATCTGCACTGTGACCAACTAGACAGACGGAATTTTGCCATGTAGAAATTTTTATATTTTGTTATTATGCATGTTTTGCAATAAACATTTCTTCTTCATGAGCTGAGGTGACCACATCTCTCCTCCCGCAAATCCAATCTCAATTGGGGGCAGGCAGTTGGTACTGCCTAATATTCTCTGTAACTATAGCCCGGGGGTATCTTAGGGCAATGAAATTCAGTTCCACCTTGGGATTGGGAAATCCCAAAGATCATCTAAAGGTCCTCCCTCCCGCCTTCCAGGTAAGGGGAAAAACCCCAGGTAGATCACTGAGAGAGTGATTGCGGGCTTCGCATGGGAAGTTATGCTCTCGTGTACCTGCTTGCAAGAAAATATAGGATGGAGCTGAGCATTCTGGCATGCTCTACCAACTAAACGAGTTAGTGGCTGAATTATTGACGCATATATCTCACTTGCCGGCACTCTCCAAGTCTACCAGGAAGATGTATCCCCTCTGCATTCAGACTTCAAGGTTTCAGACATGACATAGCTTTGGCTTAGTGAACAACAAAAGTAAAGTAAGTTGTGAGTAGATGGTCTGCAAGGATGAGTAGCTTACTATTTTCTTTCTTGTCATGTCCGCAGAACTGTGATGTAACCAAAAAACCTTCAATGAAAATTCCCTCCATAAAATTGAGATAATTTAACGATAATGACGGCGTTTGATAAGGGAACATCACATAAGTTAGTGGAGACTGGTCCCAACTGAAGAGAGTTTAAGAGCGTCGCCGAAAGTGTTGTTTGCTTGGATTGTGATAAGTTTATCCTCTGCACCCCACTGAGAGATTCACTGCAAATGTGACTTCACTAAAGTTCTTAAAAACTCGGCGTCAGATCCCTTCTGATTCAAACTGCCTGTTTCGTTTTTTCATGAAATCCCCTCCAACGATTTTGTTTTCCCATTGGAATTGGAGGCGGTGCAAGTTAATTGTTAGCCATATTATACAATGGTAGAGTAGACTTCACACTGAAAAATTATTCAAGCAAATTTTCCAATGCAAAATGACTGAAAATCGTATTTCCGCCACTGAAACTCACCAGAATCTGTGGATCGCTGCCTGTAGTCCCTGTTCTTTCTCCTCGTCACCTTTGTGCTTACGACGACTCCTCCGTTCACTACCGGCGAATGGTCACCAGAAGCCGCCCCAGATCGCCTCCTGGACCTCGACTTCTTGTGCCCTGTAGATTTACATTTATGAGATATATCCAGTTTCTACACGGAAATTCACATGCAATCCAAATGCAATGAAAACAAAGAGAAGACTGAGACGGATATCGAAGTCAAACATCTAGAAACATTCAAAAGAAAGTTTTGAACTACCGATAAAATTGGATTCAAGCGAAGGTTGAGAGGTACCTAAAAGTATTTTCTACCTCTAAAAACATCGTTCAAATACTAATTTTAAGAAATAATTTTCGATTTTCTCTAAATTACTTGCATACTAAAATTATAATCCTGGCAAAGCATCGTTAGCACAGCAAGCTAACTCGCCCAATAATATCATGTTAAACGCCCGCCAAATGAGCAGCTTTCCCTGATACGAGTATAGAATTGATTTGTAACAAAATGAGACGGAATTATCGAAAATCGTTATAATCAGAGATTTGCCAGTCCTTTAATGGTATCACTGGTCTAACGTCGGTTAAACATAAAGGAGCCCTTCAAATAGGCGACGAGAAATATTTGTGCCTTATCATTTAGAAAAAATATTTACTGCAGATAATCAAATTACAGTGAGTGTCTAGATTTATTGCACATCTCCAGAAAATAGATGATTAGCCACATTTCTTTGGTCCCGTAGTTTTGCAGCAAAGCTTGAGGGTGTTTACTTGAGGTGGACAGATGTTCTTTACTATTTGCTTTCTTTAAAGCCTATTTATCTTGGAACGTAAACTAAACAATTTTGAAGGGAGATCAAACGTTTTTTTTTGTTAGATTACAAAGATTCTTTCTACTGGGAATAATAGAACTAAAATAAGCGAAGGAATCGATCCCGGTTCCTGTGAGCTACTCTATTTAATCGAAGCTTGGGATACAGCATTTTGGAAAGTGGTATAGTATCCACCATGCTCTGAAGGCTGTCGCTAGCCACTCATTCTAGCATCCACTCTTAGTCCTAGCGTTGAAGACAACCCTCCAAATTCGTTCCAATGGGGAAAGAACGAATGATTGACAAGCTATGAATAGTAAATTCTGATACCAGGCGAACTTTGTATAGGAAATGAAAGATTACTTAAACATAAACTTGTCACGGTACGCTATCAACAACATTGAAGAATAAACAAAACACAACAATGAGATCGTGCCTGAAATTAATAATTATTCGCTATCTCTTAAAAGTTAGAAAAAAAAATATTCAAAATTGTGGTAGCTTGAGTGCTAGGCAAACATCATACCCCTTCTCCTCGCTGCATAAAAAAGGGTTTAAGAGATGTTGTATCGGTGTTTTGAAAAACTATATAAAATAATATTTTAATTCCTTCAACATCAATAAAGGTACAATTTTAAAATCCCATTAACATTTCAGTAAAAGTTTCGAATTCCCAACGTGTTCTGCAGCTTTTTCAACGACAGTAATTGATTAGTGAGACTTTGCAACAGACCTTTGTTGATGCTAGGGATAACGATTGAGGAAGTATGCTCCTCTAAAAATATATAAAATGCGATTGAGTTGTTTAAAAGAACAGTTCTGAGCAAGGAGGGTTAGGTGGCAATAGTACTTATGGGACAATATTAAAGCATAGCATGTGTAAACATCAAAATGTACTGACACATCCTCTCACACATTGAAAGAAAGCCTCGTACCAGTGTAACTTCAGTTTCAATATCACTATTAAAAGCGAGTGAGTCATCCAAGATGTTTCTCAACATCATGTTGTAGGCCTCCAGCCTTTACCACCGCCCAAAGGAGGAAATCCATGCAAAAAGGGCAGGACATCAGCGAACCCCCTGACGACCCCTCACCACCAGAGAAGGAAGGGGCGGAGTAACCCCCGGATGAGCGACTTGTTCCCACTTACAGGTGGGGGTACCTGAGGCCATGGAAAGGGATGCCTTGGGAGTGGGGAGCGCTACCCACCTGGGCCCTCTCCCAGAGGCATCTGCAGCCAGTTGTCTTTTCGCCATCTAGCAGTTGAAACCCCCTCGTGAAGCCCCCAATTGTGAGGCAGTGTGATAGGAGAAGGTAGAGTCCTACCAGTTGTGTTTTTCATCAGCTCGTAGGAGCTAAACCCCCCAAGCCACCAAGCTATCCAAAGGCAGCTCGCCCCTTTAGTATTCCCCTCCCTTGTCCTGGGCAAGTCAGATCTCACCCTCCCAAGAAGACACCGACAACGTGTTGGAAGCCCACCTGGAATCCAGCGCCTGAGCTAGCTTGCCAGCTCGCCAACATCTTGAAGGTAGAGACGCTCAATACTATTTTCCCCTGCTGCTTAGGTAGGTTCATTATAAACGTAAACCCCATCTGGGTACGAGACCATTTTGGCTCACTTAGCTTTTGACCAGATCTGCCGCCTCACAGCTCATCCGCAGCTCGTCTGCAGATTGCATAGTGTTCTCAGTTTTCAACCAGCTCGTATAGCTCTTGTATTAGCTCTCAGCTCTCAAACAGCTCGAATAGCTCTCACTGTAGCTCCCTGCTCGCACTCAGCTCGCCTATTTTATGAAACTCAAACAACCCTTGTAAATTGTCACTTAAGTCAACCACTCATCCTCAATGACATAGTCTCATATAAATCATTAACTACCAATTTAGCTTGTAAGATTGTGTATTAGCACAAGGTTACTATTCATCACCAAAGTATATATCCTTTACATTTATGTACTCATGTTCCTTTTGTTTTTTCTTTTTAGATGAATAAATCATTGTTGTGTTGAATTGTGTGACTCTTATTCTAACTATGTCCCTTAGCAGCTTAGGTTTGGACCATTAGATTTAATTGTCTGCTCCCTTCAGGAGTCCTTGGCCCCTCAGGTCAGCTACCCCTATAAATTCACATTTTTACTTTAATAGCTCTTCAAGCTTTTAACAAATCAACTAACACTAATTATAATCATAATATAATAATGACACATTTGGATTCTAGCCATTAAAATTTAGATTCTAGCTAGTATTATTTGGGTTGATATGTTACGTTGTACGCTTTTTATTTGGTACATACTATTTACGATCAGTCTAGCTTTATGGGGTCACTGATTTGTTTGCTGAGTGTGAAGGATGTAGATAGTTCCTTACTCGACAGCGCTGCCCACCACTATTCCTCGGTGGCGTGTTCATTTTTTAATCAAGGTCTTTTATGTTCGATGCCGAGAGATAGCTAAACAATTTTTTTTGTTTCCGCACAACGTGTATTTGTTAAACATTGGAAAAACATAACTAGGGATCCGTGGAGGTGGCCTCCAACCACCATTCCTAAACGTCTCTAATCGTATTTCCTAATGTCTAAACAAACCCAAAAAGACTTGACTAATTCATCACTAGGAAAAATGCGAAATCGGATGAAACGGGCTGATATATGTGTCGAATTTCAGACGATAATTGTTCTTAGGAATGAGATAAAAATGTATTCTTTCACCAAAAAAATCAAGCAAAAGAGAGACAAATTTATTGAGAAATATTCTTCTAAAAAATTTGTAGATTTTTAGCAGTAGTTCGTTAATTTTAGCAGATTTGCATTGTTGTGCCAAAGAAACTTCAAAACAAAGACAAGAACAGTGACTAATAACTCTATTATCAACCATGGAAGCTTGCGCCAACTAGTTCCCCCTCTTGATTCTTGAAATAATTTTCCCTGAGCATGGACTCCACTTGGGGTCTTCTTGCTGCTCCTAACTTATAGCCGGGCTGATCGCCTCAGAGATGTATACTGACATAGGCTATTGGGGAGTCATTTCCTAGTAATTTTGGACGGAAAATCGACTGGAATGGGTTGCAGGTCCTAGGAAATTCATCCAAAGCAAATAAACGCAAATCCTGAATTTAAAAGTGAGACCCCAAACCTCTCAATGACACTAGAGATCATACATTATCAAAGAAATAATGAACCTATGCGTTAGAATTGACAGCGTATTTAGCTTCAGGGACTGATATCCCCTGCATGTTGCAGGAAAAATCGCATCAACCCTTGAGCAACTAGTCCATACCATCTCCTCGTTATGATACAACATAATGGTTCACGCGATCTAGTAAAATGAAACTGAAGTCATCACAATCAGATTCTTTCCATCCCAGTACATTTGAAGTTTCCACATGCTGCCAGGCTACTAGGTAAGTTGCTGATAGGTAGCATATGGGGAGAGCTACATTTCGGCTTACCTCCAACGCCTTGAGCTAATGAATCTAATATGTCTCGTTTGGCTGCTGCAGCAGCGCTATTCGATGGCTGTTCAGAGGTGTTGGAGACCACATCCTCAGGTTCGGGGAGCTCAGGGACGTCTTCCACTGCTGGGGTCACGGGAGGAACTTTGGGTGCAGCCTCACACAGGGGTGTTTGATCTTCTAGAAGCGGAAGATTTTCTCCTATAATCATAGAACATATCTTTTCAGGTAACAGTGATAAACGCAACGAATTCCAGAAATGTCAATATATTAAGTAGAGCTTATTCACTGCAGGATAAAAATAAACATATCGGTAAGTGAGATTCGGTCTTAGATTGGCCTGAAGGATTTTTATCCAGTTATTTTTTTTTCTCTTGTTCGTATTGTTTCACTCACTCCCGGATCAATTGTAATAGGGGCCCTTTACTAATGAAGCCTTGCTTCAAAGGGACGCCCTAAAAGTCCTAAAGGGACAATTAAAAACACATAGGAAAACACTTTTTGAAGACGTGGATGTTATAAGTAACAATAACAGGTAGGTACTTTTATGAAATACCAAAAAATATGACATCAGTGCAGAAGCTGTCCAACTGGCGCCTGAGCTTGTTTCAAGAAGTTGTTGGATGGCTGAAGCCTTTCACACCTACCCGGCAACGTTATTAGCCCAACAGCCCAATGCAAACGGTACTGTTAAATTTGAGCAGAATCTCTGTTTTAACACGCATTTGAAAAGTACTTTTATTTATCGCTAGTTTTGAGACAAGAAAAATTGAGGTTCCTGGATGATAAGGGTTAAAAATAAGGCGTTGAGGACAACGTACCTTCGTCTTTGGCTTCAGCAGCTCTCTTGAGCACGTCAAAGATCTCTCGGAAGAGCTTCTTGTATTCGGGGGTCTTCCTGAACCGCGTTTCAATTGGGCTCGCCTCGTCATAAATGCTGAATTTACAGTCGTCGCCGTCCGTTATGGAGCAAAGGAAGGCGCCAGGCACAGTTGCTTCGGTTTGAGTGCCCTGAAACGAGTAAGAGGATCAGAATACGTTCGTTTTCTGGAGGTACATCACTGCATACACTTGAATGTGGCACCCCCTGCGGAGACAGATGACGGTGGCAGAACGATTCTCATTGTGATATAATACAGAATCAAAGACTCGTGTCAACATAATCGTGGATGGGTGAAAATGAACTTTTTCATTCACGTTCAGTACAATGTACGTTAACTACTGGACAAATCCAGAAAGAAGGAGGCCTGGAATCAGACATGGCCGTATTCATATTGAAATTCATAATTAAAAATACGAATGGAATTGATAATTCGGAAAATATGAATAAGAATACGAATTGGGATAAAAATATGTCCAAACGGATCAAGTACAAATAAAGACATAATCACGATTAAATAATTTCACAGAACTCACATTTTTATGAATTTCAATAAATGTACACTTTTTTAAATGTGAAATAGGTACCTACCCCAAAGTTTAATCTAGTTTTTGAAAATTTTACTCAAATCAACTGATTTCACTCAAATCAAAGTTTTAAACTGAACTATACTAATTTTTTTTGTGAATTTTCCGAAAATTGATTTTTTTTTGTATTTTCAATAATAAGCCAGTGTAACTGTATAAGAAATATTTTTTACGACTCAATTTTTGACAAGTTATGTGTCAAGTTGCTTTTTGTTTGTGTGGATTCCAAGTCTGCAATGCGTTAAAGGCATTAGGGTTTATGTAAAATATCCTTTCTTTCCAACATGGACCAGTAGGTCTAGTTGGTCGTAGCCAGCCCGATGTTGATTTTATAGGCCGAAAACGTGGTTTTTCTAGGGCTTTGCTAGTCATTTTGGATGCAAAAACAACTGAGACAGATTTTAGATCCGTAGAATTCAAACACAGTGTATAACCGAAATTTCTAAACCTAAGAATGAGCCCCTAAACCTCTCAATGACGCGAGCGATCATACACCCAACGCCACACCAAAAAACCTGAGGCGATTCCTACCTCCTCAAAAGGGTTACCTAATAGATGGCTACGTAAATAATGAACATTTATGTAATAATTTGCAGAATTTCTTTAGATAATGTTCCCACAATTCACACATTTTCTTTACAATACCGTTGCAAAGACTCATTATTCAAAATAAAATAAAGAGTAATGCTCAATAATATTTTTTGAAAATGACGAATTTTAGGAAAATTAATATGAGAAAATGATAATTTTTGTCGAATGTACTCATAAAAGAGACAGGTGAATCTTTAGAAACTACCAAAACTGTGAATTTTGCGAGAAGTCCCCAAAACTAGTAGAATTCAGATTAAAAAACTTCCATAAAATGCATAGTAACGCACGGATATTAACGAAACATTGACACAAAAAAAGTGTGAATGTTTCGTGAAATGTACAAAAAACGAGAATTTGTGTGAACTTTATTTTAAAATGTGAATATTTCCTTATTTGTATTCGTATTTATATTTTCCTGTATATGCATTTTATTTGTATCTTTATTTAAGAATACCATCACCTCTGCCCGAAAGTATGAGCTCACTATACAATCTGGTGGTGTTTTACTAATTAATTCAATAAAATAAACCAACAATATTCTGTCATTACTCGATGCTATTGATTATACCATAAAAGAAGGCGCTAAAATATTTAGGGGTTATTGTGTACAGTAACGTAAATTTTGTCCGAGTGGGTCTCATTTTAATGCTTATCTGTACATTTGTACAGTTATATCGCTACACAATTTTAGAGTGTGTTCATTCGACCAACCTTGTTCATTGTTTCATCAGCGAAACCCGAGGAAGATGTTTCGGTTTCTGAGAAGTCCGGTGTTGACTTGGTGACTTGTTGAACCTGGGACACTTCAAATTCCCCATCGTCTTCTTCTCGATGAAATGATGAAAACTAGAAACAAATGATACAAGTAGAGAATTAGCAAGTGGTAGACTTAATTAAATTAACTGTAAAAAGAAATGACGATTTTCTTCATTCATTCTGGGTATTGTATGGTAATAATTATTTACACCACATTAATTATTAGCTCACTATTTATATTCATTAGATTTATAATTTTTTCAAAATCTTTATTGACTATTTGCATGCGATACTTCTTGTTTTCCCTTCAAGGGATTTTTCTTTATTGTAATTATTCTCTGGCAATAGATATCACACACAACTCTAACTGACAAGGGAACACTAGAAAACAACACGGCCCTGGGTAGTTTTACGAAGTCCTTCAAATCTTTGCATGTCTGTCCCCATTACCTCAAATAACAAACGAATCAATAATTCAAATGGGCAATTCCCCCATCGTCTTACTATTCAGACTTCTTCTTGCTATTCAGTCCCATTGCGCCCAATTTCCATCTGTTCTTAAAAATGAACCATTCGTTTGGCCACATTGCCACGAAAACGGCCCTGGTTATCAATTGAGAACACCCTTGCCCAATATGTACCTACTCAAGTTTAATTGGGGGTGTTATGCAGCCTAAAGCCTTGAAAATGATAGTTCTAATGATAATCTAGTGCTAGACAGGTCGCGCAAAAAAAGAAATGGATATGTAAGAGAGGCAATCTAGTGCTTAATATTAATATATTTAAAAAAACAAAATAGAACAAATAAATTATATACTCAGTAAACGAAAGAATAAACAAATTGCGCAGGGTTCTTATATAACTCATCCAGGTCAACCGCTTATCAAGGTTCAACCACATCTGTAGCTGTCTTAACCCTGCAATGTTAACCGTTAACCCTGCAATGCCTGAAGTAATGTGTCAAACAGTTCCAGGCTGGGTTTCGTCGTGGGAAATGGAAGGTGAGGTTTTAGTGGGTTTGAATCCCACATAACCCAAAGTGCGGTCCCTTTTGGGTATCTTAGGAGATCCGATTTCCACCTAAGGATCTCAAAGATTTCCTCACCTGCCACCGAAAAAAAACCCTGCAATGTTTATAGCTTGCACGTAAAAACAATAATGGATATTTCTTCATAAAGGGTTCAATATTTTGTACTGCCCATTCATCTTGGTGATCTTTCCCCCTCTCTCCCCTTCCCTTCTAACTTGTGTGAGACTTTATACCGGCAACCCTTCTGGGAAATGGATGAGAGGAGAGCTCTTGTAAGATGGTGGCTTCCCAATGCCTCTATTAGGATGCCCTCAGCAGGTACCTCCCAGTGGACAACATGCAGATAGGAGAGCTTCTGCAAGATGCTGGCTTCAGAATATCTTAGCAGAGCTAGGTAGGAATGAATCGCATGACGTGACGAATTTCATACATCCATTTGAATAATAATGGATATGATTTAGATTCCTTACCCCAGACATAGCAAGTTCCTCTTGCAGTGACAAGCATTTCGATGATTCGTGAGTAACGTAGGCTGGTCTGAGGATGGCCGGAACTTTTCCAGCTGCCTGTACTTTGAGGAGAGCTTCGTATTTCTCCACCAGAGTCCTGTATGGGTTGTTCTCTCCCAGGTCAGCCAATGATTCCTAGAACGTCAAAAACATTATAAATAGTTATCATTTATCTCGTTTAAATAATTTGTGAGGTGGATGTAAAGAATTTTGGAGAGTGAATAGAGCTATTGTGATGAGTCGTACAGTTTTAGCAGCAACCTTACTCCAATTGCAAAAGAGCACCCACAATTGAAGAGTTTTAATGAATTGGCTCCACTTGCTATGTGGCTTAGGTAATTCATCCCTGAAGATTTTTCTCTGATGTTGGAAAAAATAAGTGAGTTGACATTCTGCTAAGGTATTCATAATCGTTGGATAGCCCAGCTAGCTAGGATACGTACAGTGAATCTGCTAAAAAGGCCTCTCATTGCAAGAAATAAAGTCCCTGTTGGGTAAATGAAAGCTCCTTAGGTTAAAAAGTATCCTAAATTAATCCTTCAAATAATGTATAGATTAGTTGGATAAATATATCGGAATCTAAGATGAAACTAAGCCATTGATAACTGGCCTTAACTAGGGACAGTTTTGGTAACGATGGGGGACCTTATTCTCGTTACTGCTAAAGGAGACCTTTTATAGGTATTTTGAGGAATTTTTCAAACGTAATTAGTTGTGGGACAATCCCAGGTACAATACATCCAGTGTACATGAATGCGTGATCTCAGAGTGTATATATCAATGGGATCAGCATGAAAATTGCATCTATCTTTCTATAAACCAAGCAAACCATAAAAAAAGAGCATGTAGGAGAATACAAATGAACGAAAATGTGATTAATCATCCATTTCAAACACCATTTCGTCTCAAAAACCAAATCATCATTTAAAGCTTTTGATATAAAAGGTAGATCCTATTTCAATGAACCCAATGAGATCTCTTGGGGTACTGTACGTTCAACCGTTCCGACTCGACAAGGGTTTGGAGGAAAAACAAACATGACTGTGAATCGCCAAGCTAATTACAGGAAAAAACACGCTGCACTTCGGTTGTTTAGAGTCAATCCTATTAAATATCAGCTCTCTCGTTTGCACCTTCTATACGTTGTGAATGTGCAGACCACTGATCCAGTTGGAAAGTTCTTGTTGGTAGCTCGTTCATCCCTGGAATCCTGAGCTTTCAATTATGTGAACTTGAGGCCTGGCTCACACTTCAGATTGGTCTCATATGGTAAACATTTGGGGTTCACTCTCAAATAGTGAATAATTCAAGTGGTCGAACAGGTACTGCTGGGGTGTGGGGAAACAGATATTGAACTCTTCATTATTGTTAAGTAGACTGAGTGACATCAATGCATTCTCAAAGACCCAATTTTGGAACGTGCTACTAAGAAAGCTTGTGATAGGTTTATGGGTTAGTGGCATGAATATAATCAAATTGAAACTACACTGGGACATACTCTAAGGATGGATTGATAACTGTCATCATTGATGAGAGAGTCCATGATTGAAACGTCGTCATCATCAGCAGTGAAGGAAGTCATGTCGTCTGCTGCCCTCAGACATCTACTGCAAATTTCTCCTTGCCTGGAAAATTAAAATACATTTAGGTCTTGAATAAGAATTTATTCCCAATCAATATAATTCATTTCTTCTTTCAAGAAAAATCTCTCTCTTTTTTTCATCATATAACTTTATTGCAGAATTATCATTATCACTACTAGACACTAACTTATTGCATAGGAGTTATAGCCCAATGGCTTTCTCCTGTATTTTCTCAAGAATGAGTTAATTTAGTTTATTTTAAAGGTTCTAAACATGATAATAAGTAATATTAACAATACAGGTAATAATTTACTAATTTGGTGGGTTTTGATTTGCTGTGAGGAGATCAGTGTGCCTTTTCTGCTTCAATCTACGATTCGGTCTGTCAGACGGGACTGATTCCACTATGCTAGCTGCTAGAGGGTTCGGGTGGTTGTACAGAATAAGATAGAGACGATTGTAAGACGTCTGTAAAACTCCCTGGATGGAAGGAACATCCACGTCTTTGTGGCGGATGGAGCTCCTAACATACCAGGGTGCTCCAGTAATCAGTGGTGTCATGGCAATTTTTGCAGTGGCGGAACGGTCACCTAGTCCAAAACTGAAGTGTAGGGCCCAGTATTGATCATGCTATGATCTGGAATTGCCCAATTTAGCGTTTTTTCTAAACAACATGGTTTTGTCTGAACGAAAAATATATTTTATATACAATTTAATTTTTTTGAAATTTTTTCAATTAATACTTTTGTCCAAAAACAGTGCCGGAACGACGTTCCGCCACGTTCCGGCACCATGACACCCCTGCCAGTAATCACCCTCTGAGCGCAGTTTTGGAATGTCAGCAATCGTTTAATTTGGGAGTCGGATACACCTCCCAGAACTTAACATCTATACTCCCAGTAGATATCTCCCTATAAATAATTCTTTCCAACGGAACATTATTTTACATGTCGTGGTGGAAGTTTCAATAAAGTGAATACGTTAGAAAGATGATAAAAGAGTGAATGGATGCCACAAAATAAGTTAGTATCTCTTAAGAAACTAGGTACCACATATCTAACTATAGACACGGGCAGGCGATTGAATACAAATATAGCAACTGGACCCATACTAATCATCAACCTGATTAACGAATGATTAATCCCAAGAAGGGAACAAATTAGTTGCCCAGAAGAAAGGAATAGCAGTGGAGATCTATCAGCCCATTGTTTCAGCTGCCCCAAATCTACGAGTACCCATCAATGTTGGTGGGACGAAACCCAACAAAGTCAGACCAGTCCAACTATTGGCTTGATGCAGTGAACAGTTCATTTTACGTAGAAGCTATTTAGAAGTCCGTTTGCTGGGAGACTGATTGTATTTACACAAGTATTACAGACATAGGAAATATAGATATATTCATTAATCCATATTGATAATTGTAAGTAGGTACAGATGCGTAAGCAGATCTACCAATACATCATACGTTGTAAGTTACGTTCTTTATTTACCTCATCTGGTCGATTACGGACAATTCATCTTCCTTCCTCTGCATGTTCAAAACAGTCTCCTCTAACCTCAAATTCTCCTGCGAATGAAATAGAAAAAAATAGGTAAACAATGTTGGTGGGATCTGACTTCAGCAGGTAGGATTTCTTCGTAGGTGATCAACTTTAGATCATTTGCTAAAGTACGTTTTCAAATTAATTACGGGAGTGAAAAAGTCAAGATATAATAGGAGTAATATTGAAGACTCGTCAGTAATTGTCATTCATTCAACAACGATGTACCAGTTGGCGATACTTTAGTCTTCTTAGTGTAGGATCTATAGTAAGGTTGTGCTTTCCTCTGTTAATACTGAAATTAGTTCTAAAAATTCCCATTTCTGGGATAACTATACCAAAAAGGATGTCTCCTCTGTTTCTAACTCCTGAAAGAAACATGATTTTGGATACGAACTGTCCTACATCAAAACGTCAATTATTAGGCTGTAGTAACTGGATGTAAGCATTTCAAGTTGCCGCTGACCTGAGTGACGGTATCTATGGTGCTTTGAAACTCGAGTAGCTTGGCCGCTTGACGTGAGTTCTGCGTCCTCAGCTCGGAGAGTTGCTCCTTGAGGGCGGACATCTCAGCGGCGTCTCTCTTCCCCGGGTTAGCTGACTCCTTCATGTCCTGTCGGGCCCTCTCGTGGTCTTCTACTTTCCTCAGCAACTCCTCGCATCGTCCTTCCAGCTTCTCTATCTGGCTTTCGAGGCTAAACAAAACCATTGCAAAGTTGAAACATTGAAAGTTGAGAACAGCTAATGAAACATTGGAAACTTCGACAGCTACCTATCTACCTAGTTTGCCTCAACGTGACAGTTGCATTAAAGAAACGTTAAAGATTTTAATACATGGATTCGTCAATTTATTATTTTTGAAAATAATACTTGATTGCTCGTGCCGGTTTGGGAGCCCACTTTTAGGTTCAGAAATTGTGATTATTTGCTCCGGGTGAATTTCTGAAACCTAACCCAATCCAATTCGGGTCCAAAACTATCTCAGTAAAAATCTCAGAAAAATAAGTTTTTGTGACTCATAACATCTACCCGTGAGAGGCGATCGGGATGGTTAGACGTTAGGAACAATTAGACCACTAGTGGATTTCATATTATTGCAAACAATAAATCAAAATAAATGAAATTCAACATAGTCTTCATTGAGGGACTTTAATTGCAGGAGGAAGCCATTTGCCAATTTGGATTTATGAATATAAAGCTTGCACTGCTACATGCATTCTTCTAGTTTCTCAACCTACTTAGAACCTACGGCTGTTACTAGGGTAAGTTTGTACATTCTGTACCGACCAATTTATCAAAGAAAATTGATACAGCCGAAATGGTCAGTCCTGGTATCAAGTTTGCTGGCTACCTTTTATGCTGTAGCTATCCAACTACTTCCAACGCAATTACTCGATTGCATGATTGTTGTTCCTGTTAGCAATTTCTATTCCATTATCATCAACGTGTGCGTACAACGATAAAATGAGGAAATGGATTAAGGTAGAGTCCTTCTATAAACATCATAAAATAATAATACTACGATAGCCGAAAAATATCAACATTCTTGGAATCTTCCGGGCTACAATAAGCTCCACGCTTCGATCACAGAAGAACAGTCATTTCACCTCGTTTCGTAGGTTTCCAAGGTAAAAACCAGTGCAAGAAGGTATTTATAATAATTGAAAATAATGAACCAGATTGGGTTCTTTTTCGATTGAATAAGGGCGAGATGAGCTTATTAATTCATATTCATAAATAAGAATACGAACGAAAAATGAATCACATCTTTTGTGTGGGAATTTCACAATTTAATTTCGTGAATTTCCCCAAAATTTCAGTTTGAGTAAATTTCCCGGTTATCCAATGTTTTCAAGTTTCAAAATTGAGTGAATTTAAATCTTTTGACCTGAACTATACCTAGTAAAATTCATGTGTTTTTCCCTTGTAAATTTCCCCAAAAATGATATTGTGTGTGTGAATTTTTCTTCAATTTAAATTTTTGTGAGATAAAGATCTGAAAGGCAAATTCTATAATAAATAAAATTCTATAATAAAATGAAGAATTCACATTCGATTTACCAAAACAAGTAAATTGTTAAATTGAGTGGTAGGAAAACTAACACAAGTACAAGTATACAAAAATACAAGTTTTTGGGAAAGGACAAAAAATTTGAATTTCAAGATAATTCAGGTTGAACACTCGAATTTCATTCAAATTTATTGAAAAATCAGGCAATTTACGTAACATTTAGCCAAACTAAAATAAATAGAAAAGTGTTAATTTTTGTGAAATTCATAATTCTTTTTTCTTTTTTTTTTCTAGAATTTAACCTGTACAGTTATTAGCGGCTTCCTACGAGGTGTTAAGTAGGACACTGACGAGGGCACGGTTTTCAAGTACAAGTAGTGAACTAAACGAAGACTAGATGAGTAGGTTTACGTTACAATTAAATGTAGTAAAGCTTTGACTACTTGGAAATAAATATATCACGGTACATAGTGAAGCTTAGTAGGTCTCAGGTATCTTAACAAGGACTGGACCCTGTCTGGCCCAGATAGAACGTCGATCCGCTGAGGGGTCTGTCTAGGACTCAGAGGTCCGTAAGGGCTGGAAAACCCTCCGAAAAGTAGCGAATGGAGAACTCACCCCCGCATCTCTTACACCAATATCACGAGCTGCTGCACTAAGCAGGTGTCCATGAGTAAGTCGGGTGAGGACAGTTCCGACCACACCACACCGATTATTATTCATATTGTCAGGTTTATTGACCCGATTGACCACGATTCGGTCCCTCCCTGACAGTTGGGTCACGAAAGAACCAACTGTGAAGGGGTCCGGGAGGATCACGCAGACCAGTGGTCTCACTCTGCCATTGCTCAAGCCAAATGAAGTTGGCTTATTTTGTCTGTAGGAGGTCTGACCCTCAATGCGCACTGGCAAAATATCAATGGATCTAGCACTCTCTATTGCAAGAATCAGCACAACGATTGCCAAGAATACTCATATGGCTTTTCACCCAAATTAAAGTGATGGCAGTACCTAAGATGGTGGATTGGTGCAGTGATACATGAGCCTTTGTTTCTCGGGATCATCAAAATAGGAGTCCCTGGTAGCCTCAATGGCACATAATGGGGCACCGCAAATCAGCTGGTTTCCAATTACCAACAACTGGCAGTGCAGAACAGCTAGTGTCACAGGCCCATCGTCTTATTCTTATTCACATTCATATCCATATAATCATTGTTATTGTCTGGTTTATGAATTTTATTCATATTACTATTTATGAATATGAATTTGCCCGTCTCTTGAATAAACTGCATTTCCTCGTGACGACATGACATTGTGATAAGACGGAGTAGGAATATGCAGTTGATTCCTACGTAGGGAATTGTGAGAGCGAGCAAATAGGAAATTGATATCCATAACCACGGAATGGTTGGTAGGTAATAACTTACCTAACAATGTGTTTTTTGTCGTTGGAAGCCTGAGTGTTGAGGCGGAGGTTGTTGGTCTCCAGTTCAGCTATGCTGATCTCCAGCTGCTCGTAGATCCGTAGACGGGAGTCATTCACCTCCCTGAGGGCCGCCGTCTGCTTCCTCAGGTACTGCGCAAAATAATAATAAACAATGTCAATATACAAACAAGTTCAGAGTAATGAAATACAACTTCAATATGATCACGGTAAATTGAGGAGGTAGTGATCTTGGTGCATTTAACAACGCTCCATATTTCCGTTCGTAATGATCGAATTGCATCCAAATTCGGCACGTGTACTCACTTCCCAGACATGCTCGTAGTTAATAGGTTATCGGAAATAACCATTAGAATCGACTCAGCACAGAAAAACCCTTTTGGCACTATTTTCATTCAGTTTAGGGCAAAACAAATATTAGCACAGTTAATATTATTGTTCATTGTAAATTGTAAGGATAATACATTCTGCTGTATAAAAACAAATATTTTGGATTTTATCATTTTTGTTAGAATATTTTAATTAAATTGCAGTAGATATATCATCCAGTATACTGTTGTCCAATGAGTATCAAGCGTATACCTACCTAAATGTAAAAAAAAAAAAAAAAAAAAAAAAACGATTAAATATACTTTTAATGGATTTTTACGAGGGATTGGAAAGGTGAACATTTTTTCATCTAGCTGGAAAATGATAAAACTGTCTGCAATAATTGGCAGCTTGTTAACATAGGTAAGTTCTAGGTATTTCTGAATTTAAGGGTGGGTATGAAAAAATTCAATTTCTTTTATTGCGTCAAAAAACCACACAATCTATTGAATAAATGGCATATCGGAAATTAATTTTGAGTGATCCTTAATATATGAAAACATTCAATGTTTTCATCAATAAATAATTGCAAACTGTAAGGCCTCTGTCCTGGAATGAATTGAAATTGAAAGCTGCGAACACAGTTTGCTTTTTTTGGTTGTCGAAAACGTACGAAAGCCTCAAACTTGTGATTCGGATAGGAGCGGAGTCCGCTATGCTCGGATCGTTCGTGTTCGTACGAACACGCACAAATCCCATTCTCCTTCGATTTTCCGGACGAACAGGAGCAGAACAGAGGTTGTCGAACGTGGACGTTGAAAAGCTGATTATGTTTGAGCAAGAAAATTACTTTTTTGAGTAATATTTTCAAGGATGTATCGAAAAGTGTCTTTTTCCATTCGAAAATATGAGAAGTGATGATTGTCGTATATTCGAAGGCCACTCCAAAAATGAGGAAATTTGCCGAAATCTTCTCTTCTATCGAAAATATGATTCACCCATATTTCCCGGCTTCGTCCACTACATCGCTTTTGTCAATGATGAAACAAAGATGATAATTCCAACGCTACAAATTAGTCTTTGGATTCATTGGAAATACCGTTGTAACGAGACGTCTTTCGTCAAGGCATTCGGGTAGATCCAAGGAAGAATGGAGTTCACACGAATTCGTTTTCATAGATTTTTGTTTCCAGTGGACGACTAGCTGGAAACTACCTAGCGATGTAGGATACCTTCACGCTACGCTGACCTAGTTGATAGGAAACCATTCTCTTAGGAGCAGTTCTATTGAGTTTTTTGAAAAGTCGTTCGGTTCTCCTCATTCTGTCACAAGTTGTGAGAGGGGAAACGACACAAGTAGAATCGCACAACTTTAGAATAAAAGGAAGGACCTACTTCGAGATCCCCACACACGACCTAACTCGTTGTGATAACACGATAACAGTGTTTAATACTGAAAAATGAGATAAGATCAAGAGATGAAACATCTGAGCAAAGTTATTCTCCTTTCCACTTCATCCTGCTCATAATGTATCGTGCAGGGCACTAGTAGTTGCATTGAGATACGTGGAAGCAAACTTTACAGAAAAATGCCAGGAGAACCAATATTTGCCTAATAGAAGAACAAAATAGCTTCGAACAAAACGGTTAGTTTTGCAAAATCGGTTTGGTACACTGAAAAACAACAGAGATTATATAGTGGAGTGAAGAGAAAAACTTGAACAAAATGTATTAACAAAATTTTCTTTAAACGAACTGAAACCGAACGCGTGCCTACATAATGCCAAGAAGAAAACAAAACATAATAAGGCAATTATAAGAAGATTTAGTAAGCATGGATTGAGTAATTACATGGAAGCACTAAGTTATTAAAAATTAAATTGTACGGCGCACAGTAGGGCTGAGGCCCCGAATAAAGCCAAAAAGCCCTCAAATAGAATATTTTTAAATCGCTTCGAAACTGGACATTTTTCAATGTATGGTAGCCGCATAAATGGAACCTGAATGATTGCTAATTTTTTAAAAATGACCATAGTTTTCAGCATAAATTTGAGCTTAAAATTGTAAATGACCTATTCCATAGGTCATAAGATTTGTTTGAGTAATGTTCTGCTGAAAATTATATAGCTTTTTTTTTTTAGGAACAATATTTGGAATTTGACCAATTTAACTTGCTGGAAAAGTGTCCAACGAACTCATCCTGTCGTTTAGAATGCTTGATTGAACGAAGTTTTTATCTCAATCGTATCGAAAGTTATTGTCTGGAGTGATCTATATATAAAGGGTGATTCCCTCGTAGTGTACGAAAACTAGACCGAAAATGGAGCAAAAAGCCGCCTACCGCACTGTTCAATCTCAACCCGTTCCGGAGATATGATTTTTCAAAGATTTTTTAGAGGAAACCACGTTTTTTTCCATATCATTCGAAAGCTGGTTAAATGCGCTACTTTTTATGGAATTTGCAGTTTTGTGGGTGGTCTTTTAGTAAATTAATGAGCGATATTGGAAAATAAGAAAATGTAACTTTCCTACGTAAGTTAACATTTGAGCTGTTCATTCGATGCAAAGTTAGTAACTTTTAAGGTAACCTGTACCACCATCTTATTGGAAATTTAATGATGAATCCGAAAATGTACTAAAAAATTGAAAAACATTGGAGCAAAGAGCACAAAACGTGGTTTCCTCGAAAAAATCGTTGAAAAATCATATTTCCGGAACGGGTTGAGATAGAACAGTGCGGTTGGCGGCTTTTTGCTCCATTTTCGGTCTAGTTTTACCCAAAAATTTTCGTACACTACGAGGAAATCACCCTGCGTAAATATACCCTTTTAAAAGCCCAACCTGAAAACGTAAAATCGTCTCATTGCCAACCTATTTTGGGAATTAGCCTGCCCAATTACTAATTTTTCACGTAGATGTAGAGTCAAGGTTGATAAATGGTACTAACTTTAAACAATTCAGAATCTGCCCCTAGTTTCGTGTACTTGAAGGGAAAGGACATCTACGTATTCATGAAGCAACCCTTCCCGCTTCAAGTTGAAGGAAATCAAAGACAACTCTCGGCAATTTAGTCGAACACTCGGCGGTTGGGATTAAGGTCGCAGTTGTTAAACGCGATTGCGGCTCTAAAAATAAACGGAACGAATCAACAGGTGATCTCTCGCGTGGATGATGGGAAGGCGTTCGAGGTCCATAAATCACGGCAGCCGTCTGGGGAACATCACAAGGGCAACGTCGTAAAGAGCGAACGTAAATCGGGAAAGAAAAAAGTACTGTGCAACACAACTTAGACTACCCACACTACACATTTCTAGTCGAAAGGCGATGACATTATGAGGTAGGAGCTAGTAAGCTTGAATCTTGGAGAGAACGCGGAAATTTGCCGACAAGTTCCACTGATAGCCGAATATGCCCGTAAGCCACGATGAAGCCTAGCGACAATAAATCTAGTTGCTAATCGTCTACAAGCTGATTCCAATCATTGACATTTTCAGAATAGTTTCGGACTTTTGTCTTCAGGGGTGATATAGCATTCGAAAGTTGTTTGGGAATGTTAGTAAACATTCAGAAACGTTCGCAATTAAACGTAGATGGAGCGTCCCGTTCACGCTTCTACAGCATTCATTTAGGCAATTTTACAGAATTTTCATAGAAAATGTAGAATATGACCTATTGATTTCACTTTCGTACAGTTGCCAGGGCGCTGCTGATTGTCAATCACGTATGTGCAATCACCGATTGATTTGTAAAAAGTGCACAGAAGATCAATCAAGAAGCTTCTATGTAGAAAAAGCCGCACAACTAAACTTGCGAATGAACAATCACAGAGCATCAATTATCCAATCACAACCACGGCCAGTAAAGCTCCACACATTGTCACACGGACCCTCAACCACTTTCAATGAACGTTTCGGCATTAAAGATTTCAAAAAGATGGCACAGCCTACACACGATCAACTTTTACAACATCCAGAACGAGCTCACCTTTTGGTACTGGGGTCAAATCTTCCCCTTGTACTCAACATCAATGATTGAGTAGCTCCATCAAGGTGACGATTATCACAGCGAGATGCGACCCCGATCCCAACACTCAAAAAACACTCTTCTTATAATTTTTGACAAAGATTTCTTTCGAAATATCAACAAATTCTTTCATCTTAATACCTATTAAAATTGTACCATTTAATTAACAGAAGTCATACAGTTCAGAAGTACTGCCAACCAGTTGTCGCATGTATTACATAAATATATTGATAGTTACCAATTTTTTCGCACTTATAGTGCACAAATTTCAACTCAATTCAATACAGTGAACTAATAATTTAAAAAAATTCCTGTCTTATAACAGTCTCATGTGCCTATCTACTTTCCCGAATTTCACAGCTATCAATATCGACAAACAACTGGGATGAAGAATTCGTAAAGCTCACCTCAATTTCTTGCGCTTGGTCTTCGACAACATTTTGATGTTGTCTCAGTTGAGATTCGAGTTCTTTGTTTCGTTCCAATAGAGTTTTCCCGAGTTCGGCAGCCAACTGAAGATCTGTAACAAAGAAACCACCAAGAGACTTGTAAGCTAGTCGATTTTCATTTGTACGGGTCGCACATTTAACTATGAATGGAGTATAACATAATTCAAATGGAATTTAGGATGTTCCACAAGATAAGTGTGGCTTGCATTGGTGTGCGTCTCAGAGTCCCTTCGATTGTGAACGAAAAATGGGTTGTTATTATATGTACTGAGATCAAGTGGGTTGTTTTGGTTTATTATTGAATAATAAACCATTGTAATCGCTCTTGAAAAAAAATTCTAACCCCCCTAAAAATTTCATGGATTACGTTTCAAAGGGTGTAGAATCCGAATCTGCAATAAACGCTGCAAATTCTTTCACTGGGGTTTAATATTCAATTGGCTTGCGTTCATGATTTGAATTTCTACTAAACTTTGGAGTGTGCATATTTTACAGGATAGAGCGATTATTGAATTTCAGGAGGCACACAAATATGATCAACTGATCAATCCAAATAGGTATTTTGGTTGAGAACAGATTTACGTGCTCCATTCATATCTCCTGAAATTAAATAATCGCTCCATCCTGTGAAACACGCACACTCCAAAGCTTAGTAGAAATTCAAATCATGAACGCAAGCCAATTGAATAATAAACCCCAGTGAAAGAATTTGCAGCGTTTTTATTGTACTGTCTCTAGAAAAGACAACTGCAGTGTCTTCAGAAGTTTCTACTTGATTTCTATTTACCGTGAAAGGTAGCAGGTAGCGCAACAGTTGAAACATGATTGTAGAGTTGGGTCCCAAATAATTGAGGGGAATGTGAACTGTTGAGAAAAGTGAGCTACTACTGACTGTAGCAAGTACATTCCCAAACAGGTGAGCTCCAACTGGGCAGCGGAGGGAAGCGCCAATTGTTATTTAAAGTCATTGCCAAGATGAGTGTGGCACTTCTTCATATCCATAATATGATTGTACACATCACTGAAATGTTAATTGAGTAGATTCAGAATACATGGTGTATGAATCATTAATAGGATCACGACCTGAAGAAACTGTGGTTATGGGGAAAAATGACTTGAATGAAATGAATGAAGCAGAGTACTTACAGAGCTTCGCGTTAACTTGCCCAGAAGCTGCCTTTAAACAGCGCACAACGAAATTCATATTAAAACATCTGAATCGATGTGTTTTTAACAAGGCAGAGAATTTATTCGAAATTGAATAACATAAATTAAACAATTGATTGAATTGATAAAACAAATGCCTTTAGATCTAGAAGCGATGTAATTTGTAGAGGTTTTTTCAAGAACCTAACTTCTACACTATGAAAACTCAGGGAAACCTGGTATAAGTTATTACAGCTTTACGGGAAGACACGGTCTACATCAGGAATGGCCAACCTATGACATATAGGGGGACAAACTTAAGTGTGGAAATACGTTCGCGGGCCGCGTTTAAAAGTAGTGTTCATAATTTTTAGCGATAGATATCAGACGTGACATGGTTATTATGCAATTTATTAAAATAACAAAATAAAATGAAAAAAGTGCATCATAATAATCAAATTGTTGAATTTGGGATTGTTACAAACGACACCGAAATCAATGAGACATTTGAGGTAGATTTGAGAAACTAATTCATTGATGTTTCGATTAATTCCACTGATACAAAGAATTTTCCAAATTATCGTTAGTCAGCCTTGTATGATGTTTTCGACTGCATGGTCGACTAGAAATGCTAAGTCACAGATCCATTTTGGGTCACTCAGTTTTCAAAACGTCTCGCGGGCCGGATCAAATCCTACAACAGGCCGGCTGTTGCCCAGAAGTGGTCTACATACATAAGTTAAATAAATATACAAGCATCATTAACCGATCCTATGTTTGTAGTACCTACTTCAAAACATATTCCCTCATCTAATTATAGAGGATGAAATAATCTAACAGTTGATTTCCGAATTTGCTGGTAGGAACTGCTATGATTTTGTACATAGTTCGTTTTTGCTTTCCTTGCGATAGTTATTTATTAGATGATCAAATAAAATCAATATAGACTGGCCTTGAATCTAAAAATTTCATATCAACCCATTTTTCGCTTCCAGAATTTGATAGACAACGCGTGAATTAGAAAGAGGCAAGAAAGAATAGCTAAAGAGGCAATTCGTATTTAACTGTGGAATAATAAAGAACACAAGGTAGTTGGCAATACTGCACTCCAAATACTTGTACCTACTCCCGGAAAGAAATTCATTTCAATTCTTATGTAAATTCAGCACTCAGTGAGATTGCATTGAGAGATAGAGCAAGGGGCACGAGGAGGTCAGAAATAGGTTTTTACATAAGAGAGCAGATCGATAAAGGCGCACCAACGTCACAAGTGAGCTACGAACCTTCCGCCTAACGATGGAAGGCGATGATAACGTCAATATCAACGTTCTGTAAAGCCAGAGATAATTATAATTGGTGCAGGGATTCTCCTCGTTCGCAGACATCCCCTTTTAAATCATACAGTATCTTCAGGAAATTTGAAGGAAAACGTAATTTACAGGGAAAGGGGAGGTTGAAACAACCCCAACCAAGGCTAACAACATCTCATTCTCTTGAGTTTAACAACTCTGTTTTGACTTTGTACTTTTCAGGATGTAATGGATTCATAATTGCATTTATAAACCGAAGCTTGAGAGAAATGAATCTCACTTTTGGTTTATTATTCAATTATAAACCATTGTAATCGCTTTTGAAAAAAATTCTAACCCCCCCCTGAAAATTTCATGGTTTACGTTTCAAAGGGTGTAGAATCCAAATCTGCAATAGAAATTGTTCCGTCTGTCCGCCGTACGGACGATTTCTCCCAAACGGCTGGAGCCCTAAAAATCCCTAAGAACCTCAAAAAAAGTCAAGGCGCCCTAAATTTGGACTTTATTTGAAGAACTTTCCATGAGGAATCGAATGAGCCCCTCCCCAGGTCCGTAGCTCAAACCATTCCCGATGTATGGCCCGATTTATGGTGCCTACATTTGCATCCACATTCACTACATCACTAGGTTATTGCGATCAAAACAACATCGTTATTATTTTTTGTTTTGATCGCAGCAACCTTGTGATGTAGTGAATGTGGATACTGGAGTGAACTCCAAAAGGGTTTATCACCGATACACGGGTTGAAGCATTCTGATATGCATGCTCCGTCTTACGAAATTTAAAATTTTCCAATAGAATATTTTTCCATTGTAATCGCTGTTGAAAAAAACGCTGCAAACTCTTTCACTGGGGATTATTATTCAATTGGCTTGCGTTCATGATTTGAATTTCTACTTCAGGAGATATGCATAGAGCACTTAAATCGCTTCTCAACCAAAATACCTATTTAGATTGATCAGTTGATCATTTGTGTGCCTCCTGAAATTCAACAATTGCTCTATCACCTGTGAAACACGCACACTCCAAAGCTTAGTAGAAATTCAAATCATGAATCATTGAATAATAAACCCCAGTGAAAGAATTTGCAGCGTTTTCTTTGAGTGTACTGAATACTACATCATGGGTAATTTGAAAATTAAAATGCAGTTACACTTAAGCGTCGTGAGTGCAAAACATGAAGTTGCACTGGGTCTTTCCCTTAAGGCGATTCTAAAATTATGTCGATCGTAGAAGACCGTGATCATACCAAGACATCTGCGTCACAGTTGTTATGTGCGCCTCCGCACTTAAAAACGCTGCAAATTATTACGTAGAGGTTTATTATTTCGTATTAGATAGCCCTTCAACGTAAACTACTTATCTATCAATGTTAGACGTAGTGTGGGACGTTATCTAAACTCTACAACACCCGCCTTCGTACCTTGTGATTGCATTCTAGATGAAAATACTTGAGCGGTCGTCAGCCACGCGGAAAAGCTCAGCCCTCCCGTTTAATAAGCCCTGCGGCCTCCTGACCGAAAATGACCGATTTTCATTAACCGAAGAAGAAGCTTTTCAAATGGTGAGTGAACAGATGATCACAAAGCAACCCGAGCGGTCTCATTCGCTTCAAGGAAACCAGTGTCCATTTTAATTTAGAGAAAAACCCTATTCCCTAACGTTGAAAGTTTTGAGACTGCGGTTTTTCGACAGTTAATCCTCAAACGTAATTCCCCTGTCTTGATTGAGATCCTGAGAGTACATCCGTGGATATATCTGTGGTATATTTGAGCCAAATTTTTTAAACATTGGTCCAGTAGTTTCGGAGAGAAACTTCGGACGCCGGTTGGCATACGGCGGAAGGACGGTTATTTTTCTAAATTCAATTTTAGAAATCCAAGTATCATGAAATTCTTTTTGTGGACGATTACAAAAAATGTGGTTCATTACAAGTGTCATGAATGCAGAAAACGAACAAGGAGACAAAATGTCGGCTCAGGTCTAAACACTGCAAGCCCCCCCCCCCCCCCACCAATTCACAACCCCAAGTTTCATTGACTGCGAAAATTAGGACTCAAGAAAATGGAAAATCCCACCTATTTTCAACATTTTCACACTTAAAATGAAACTTTCTAATTCAGATGAACTCAGACTGGTCTGGGACCCATCTGAATAGATTTGGAATCTGGAATTTAGATCTGAATTTCTTGGAAATGCACCCCATTCGCCTATATGAGTAAACACCTCGAAAGATCACGTTTTTGAGCAATTTTTTGTCCTTTGCATCTATAATGTAGTAAATCAAAACTGCACATTATTTCACAAGTGTTCATTATTTTTGAATATCGATCCGGGGTCCACAGTTTCTTGAAAATGACCCCCCACGTGTCTAGGTCAATGAAAACCTCGAAACCTCCGTTTTGTCCAGTTGATGGCATCCATGTGAAGCGATAGGGCTGTCTAGAAGTTAGGGCCAACTAGACCCGAAGTGATGTCTACGTGCTGAAGAATGGATTTCTTACATTATTTCAAAGAATTTTGAATCTGCACACGTTGAAACGCTGTGTGGCAAAGTTTTAGGGACGTTATAGGGTTTTAAAAACTTGTTGCTATCCGATCGCAAAGGCTTATTGTAGGAAATGATACACCAAAAGTGGTGATTTACGTTACGATGCGACGACTATACAAATGTAACTCAGTTTTTGTATCATTCGAGGGATATCGTGTTCCAGTCGCGTCATACAAGCACGTTGAAGGCACGTAGAAACGCATAGAGAGGATACAGAGGTGCAGACAATGCAAGGAGGGGAGCCATTGTCCAGAGCACTGCCCTCTCTTCAGTCGCATGTTTGATAGCGAACTGGTTTTCTCTCCTGCGGGTTGTATGTTAAACTCATTGAATGCGGCAGACTCAAATGTATTCGGAATAATACAACGAAGATACGATTTATAGAGTGCCTGAGGCAGATCCATAAAAATCGTTTGAATTATTAACTCGTATATCGAAGTTTGTTTTATTTCAGGACGCTCTAGTATTGATTTTCCTTACTACTCATTGTCGAAGGTTGGCTTAGACAATAAGGAAAGTTGGTACTACATGCAAGTTGTAGAACAAGGGTACGTAATTACAGTATGGCCGCGCATAAGGTTTTACAAACGTCAGATGTCGATTCTGCAACGAATTTGTAACTTCTGAAGGCATTTTCTTACCTCCACGCATGAGCAATCTTGCTGTGGACCTCTTACGTCATTCAAGCTCCAAGAATACAAATTTAATTGCACATTAAGGCTAATAGGGAATGATAAATGAATAGTACAGTTATAACTCGTAATTCTTGATCAATTCCAATTGAACTCAGATACTAGTTCAGATCTGTGCTACCGTGACGCCTCACAGTACCTTGCTGATGCCAGCCAATTTGTACCATTCAACACTTTTCAACACCAAGATCCACACGGCTTGTGGCAGTGGTAGCAACACCCATGAACTCGACCCCAAGGTAACGGCAGACCTCCAGCACGGATCGGGCAGGGATGGAAGTTTGTCCTAAGACAAAACACTCCAACAACAACGACCTTCACCTTATGCTGGCGATTTGACGTGACCAAGGTGACCGACCCACATTTAGCTGGGTTTGATTGTCAATCCTGGTGAAGCCACCACCACCTTGCTAGCTGCTCAGCAAATACATTCAGAGCGATATGCAGTTTTACCACACACATTTTTCATCACACCATTAAATAAAAACGAAAAACTACACAAAACAAAAGTGGGGAGGACGCCCAGGCTTACTCGACGCCAGCCCTTGGGATTAGGGAAATAGAGGATGATGGAGGAAGATGGGAGGGATGCAAGGAAGTGCCCCTATAAATGGCCACCAGCCTCGGATGACGCGGGTGGTGATACCACGAAGTACTCCTGATAAGAAGCCCAGCTCAAGTAACTCCGTGGCACTTTTTCCGCACCACACTCTGCGCCATGACACAATTGCATCCATAACGTGATCTTATTACGCACCAATCCTTTTAGTTCAGACACCGCTTGCCGCAGTCCTTTCTATAATATTTACCAGGATAAACTCACACCCCCACACACATTCGGTCTTAGAATGTTCTGAAACGGATTCTCAGTTTGGATTCTCCCTCACCCCGCTGATCAATTCTAATAGGCGTCCCTCCACTGACGAAGCCTTGCTTCAGAGGGACGTCCAAAAACGATTGAACTGATTATTTAGGGGGTCACATTGAATCGAATGAGTGTTGTGTATTTCGTATAACTGTATCACATAACAGGGAGTAAGCTGACACTCACCTTGACTGACGTCGTCATACTGCAATACTTGACGCTGTGTTCTGTATCGTTTAATCGAACTCCTAATCGACATGAGGAATAAATATACTTCCGGGCTGAACTCAAGAAGTAAAAGGTAGTTTTTCAGTAAAAATAGTAGCATGAAGAATACATGAGCAACAAAAGAAAGTCTTGAAGAATGAAATAATTGAGGTGAATTTAGACGTGGTCATGGAAATGAACCTGTCATGTATGGCTCCAAGAAGCAAAAACGTTTCTTGGGTGTTGAAGTACTGTCTAATGGAGTAGTGAAGACGTTGAAAAAACAAATTATTTGAAACAGCTTAGAAGAAGAAAACCATGAGCCTTGTTGGGTGTGGCACACGGCTTCCTCGTCTAGGTAACATGAGTGCAAAGGTCATTGACATTTTTGAAATAATCTCAAACGATATAGGTTATACATGTCTAGAAGGTTCTTAACCTCCTCGGAGAAATCGGTTGCACGGTTCGAGCTAGAGCTTAACATTGCATCGCAGGATTGTCACTTTAGTGCTTTTCTCCTATCTCATCAATTCATTCTTCCTATCGTTGGCTGAAGGACGGCCCATGCGGGTTGAGGTTGTGGTAAGAACGCGCCCGGGGAAACCCGAAACTCGAGGGATCGGTTTCTCCCCGGCATTGCGTTATCCAGGTATATATATATATTTCTATGGTAGAAATAAACTACTCAGATGGCGTTGGAGAGTGGGGTTCAAATCTACTAAACCAGACTATAATGCTGGGCGTACATTGAATTCTTTCTTAATGAACAAACAACTATAAGGACGCTCACTAGTATTGAACCATGTCTTTAGGAATGGAAACGTCAAGGAGGATCAGATATCCAATTATCTGATCCTCTGCAGGGAATGTCACGGACCTGGTAATTTTCAACTCTCCAGTTGGTGACAATTAGTGAAAGAGATTTCTACTGTTGATCAGGTAGGAGGGGGCGGACCCGAGTTTCCGCGCGCTGTCCGCCTTGGAACGTGCCTCCCTGTTTTGCTGGAAATGAAGAGAAAATGAATTGAGAATCCACAAAGGGACCGGAGAGAGCTGGAAGAAGCTTTGCGACTGTCGAGCCATCACGTAGCTGATCAGACCGAGTAAATAGACAACGGGGCAAGTCATTAGGTATATGAGGAAATAAAGCACATAGTTACTAAGGAAAGGCGACAGAATGAAAACGATGAAATTATCTCAGCCCATTGAACGGCCATTCATTAACGATCCTCAGAACGTGGAGACACAAATACGTACAGGAAAGAAGATTAGAAACAACTTATAGAAAAACTACCGTGTCCTAATTTTCCTAAATGATGTGAACAAATGTCGAGGTCATGATACTTGCAAACAAGTAAATTCGGGGAGCAATCCAAATTAGTTCATTAATTGTTGATATTCACAATTCATGTTAACACAAAAGTGTGTCGTCTCAATATTACCATCTTAAAATATACTTCAAATGAATATCCATTCTTGTCTGCTTTTATAAAAGCATATTTAATATTGGTGCCAGAGCTATCCATTCATCTGTCCACCACAAAATAGTGTGTTATACGCTGAGGTTGATGTAGAACACAATTACAAGGAATACATGAGCACTGATCAGCTGGGTGAGCCTGAAGCTAATGTCTTATTCCTATATGTCCTATTCGAAGAATGATGAGCTGTGGAACCTCGAAGGCTAATTTCTTCTTCAATCCACTTGGGGCGCTACAGTAAAAGCCTTTGGATACAGATCAGAATTTCTTCTGTAATCTGCTTCAGGTGCTAAAATTTGACAAGGTATATCTTTGGACAAAGACCAGCTACGAATCTTTAAGTCTAGTTTCTTCCTTAATTTATTTCAGGTACTGAAATTTGAAAAAGTGCTCCTGTAGGACACTGGCCAGCTGAGAATCTTCAAGGTTAATTACTTCCGTAATCAATTTAAGAAGTTGAAATATGAAATGGAGCGACTTGCTGCGAGAGAAAGCAATTGAAACCCAGTAATGAACAGATAATTCTGGTTATCCAGAGTATCGAATAATATTAATACAGTTGAAACGCTTCATAAAGCCTTGAAATGTCTCATTTGACAACTGTAAACACAGAAACATTTCTTATGAGGGTCATTGAAGGCATTTGAGTTTCTCGCCAGCCTCAGAGCAATGTGAGCGTTGGCGGATGTCCGCATCTCGAGACAGGTCCACGTGCTCACGACGCGGCGTTGGCTGCACCTGAAGGGCGAGAGTTGGAAGGAGATCAGATGGAGTCAGGAGGAGAGTGAGAGCAATGGACCCGTTTACCTTTTAGCAGCCGATTACAAAACAGTTGCGAGCAGTCAGAGCCCCCTCTCCTCGTGCAACTGTGTTGGTGCTGGAAGGTAGGCGTCAACGGGGAGTGCTCGGCCGAGCAAGGTCGGTCGGATGGAATCTCCGAGCGGGACCGCCACAAGAAAGTGTTTACCTGGACCCCAACCAGATCTGGGAGACAGCTTCAATTACAAACTGTAGCTTCAAACTAGTTAGTCAACCATGCGAGTTTGGACTTTGTCAGGCTCAGTACACGAGAATTCAACCCTACACCAGCGAATGTTCTCCCAATCTTGGAATATGCCTCGATCGTTTGGAGCTCTTACTAAAAATAAGTTAAGTGGTAAAAGTAAGTTCAACTGAGAGGGTTGAGGGTAGATTCTTGCGCGTCACTGATCACTAAATGAGCAACCCCTCTAGACTCTAGACATTCGGCTGATATAACTTATTTTCAGAAGGTGGTCTTCCATTATTCGCATTGGTAAATCTTGCAGTCCCTCATCCTGGATTTCGTTCAGGGCACACATTCTGGATACCCTTTTCCCCGATCAATTCACCATAGGACTTTGTGCAGAATGCCAAGAACAGTAAACCAATTTGCTATAACTCAATTCGGGGTCTAATTGGGAGTGAGTTCGTGGCATCCCTTTCTGTCAATCCTACAGGATGAATTCGAAGGGCTAAAATATTCCAAAATCGGATTACCCACTAAAGGTGGGTTTGGGGTTGGGGTTTATGTTCGTTATTGATAGACATTCGCTCACTCCCCCTAGAGGCTCAACTATGACAGAAGAGAAGTATTTAAATCAGACGTAAATGAGCTTGGACATGACATAATAAAAATCGCAGAAATTGTGACTATTAGCTGATATAATTGCGATGTCATGGTCATTTCAAGAGTTCCTTTTGAAATCGAGTTTATACAGCTTACATTATGTATTTACGGGGTTGAGTAAAGTGTATGTACCTAGTAGTAGTAGTGGTTTTTTTTTATCTCTTAATTTCAGTTATCTTACTAGAATTTGCCCGTCATGTCGATATACAAGGGTCTTTGTAGATAGTTACTTTGAAATATAGATGAAGCAGTTTCTACGATATCAAGAATACAGTTATAGGTTCGGGGACGAAGGCGCTAAGTTTAGGTAATGTACCGAGGACACACCTAATAAACACGAGTGAGAGATTTACATAGAAGGGCATTGAATAATTATAAACCTTTGTATAATCATTTTTAGCGTTTTGTACAGTGATTTTCATATATTATATTTCAATTCGATCGACTACCTGGGTGGTATACATTCACCTTTCGCGTTCACACGTTCGCTCTAAATACCTTAATAATTGAGGCCTGTACAGAACAGTATAGATACCCCAAGGCCTACTAGAGATCGATTACACAAGAACTTCTGAGCTGCAGTGGTTAGCACTCCTGACTGCAGGGCGTTGATGTTTTTCATACATCCCTACTGCACCTCCTCCGAGAAATCCCAACTGTATATACCATACCGCAATAACTTGTCTTAGAAGCTCTCTAAAGCTTAACGGTAGGTGGCACATTGAATGGCATAGAGTAAATCTAAAGCTCTGGTGGCCTTGACATTCAAAAACTCTCTAAGCTTTAAAAAAACCAGAGGTCGCATCGATCTGCTTGTAAGCTCCTCAATATGCTCGGAGAACGTCATTTTCCCAGTAAACAGCACCTTCAAATCCATCATATCATGAATTCTCGGTAGGAACGAGATAAAGGGGCCAGGTTATCACCAGAGGAACTGCAAAGGGGGAATCCATGGGCATTGCCATCACGCTCCCTGGGCTTTACAAAAATGGGAAGAGGGGATGAACAGCCAGGGCAGGGTATGTTCAAGTGTTATGGAGTATGTCTTACGAGTATTGACCAGTCTAGCTATGGAGGGAATGGGAGGGATAGGGGAGTAAGACAGTCAGTACTCGGGCCTTCATTATGCATAACCAGGCCTTGTTAACATAGAACAAGGAGCGCGAAGGGACGGTATAGTGGCCCCTTCCAACGGGTGAGGATATTAATTCCGCAACACAGGATAGTTTCAAGAATCGAGAACTATCCATATCCATCACACCTTCCACTTGAGAAATAATGAATACGGAGCCCCATGAAATGTGAGATTCGCTCGAGAAAAACAAGATCGTAATTCTCAGGTCGGCGTCAGGGAAATCAGAGCGGAAACTTGAATGATATTCGTCATCGTGAGGACGAGCCCGGAGCTCCTGACGCGGGACCTATCGACCCGACGATCGCTCTCAGACACTCAACTCCGCTCGGGCGGAAAAAATCACGACCCTCCGCATCGGCCCTGAAACAGCGATGAATAATGGAAACTTCTCGAACGGACTCCTTCCATTTACATCTTAGGCGGAATTAAGAGGGCAAGGCGGAGTAACCAGGCCGCTGTTCACTTGTTCAGTTGGTGTGAGAGACAAACAATTCAAACCTAATTTCAGCCAATAAAGCGAATTTCGAAAAAAATGAAGTCATTACAAAATCATTACGAAGAAACAAAAGTTCCAGTCTTGAAGAATGACCGTATGAGCGAATTTCCCAAAAATAACGAATTACATGTAAATAAAACACCTGTCACTCAGGAAATAGTTTCATTCCGATTTAAACATCGCTACAATTTAAAAATATCACGACGGGAAACACGTAAACCGGTTGGTGATAGCATCAAGGATACCCGGAATAAGAGATTTAATTGTTGTTTTATAATGAGTGTATTCTTTCTTGAATACGAACAAAGAGGATATTGTGTTTCTCTGTGAGAACAAAAGTTTCATTTATTATCGTATATATCGTATATATAAAGATGAAAGTATCAGAGTAGGTATATCCGTTTTTCATCCAGCGGGTGGTTGGACGATGGGCGGGTGGAATTCAACCCCCAGAACCCCCCGACCCCGCCAGTGAAGGGGAGAGGGCCCCAGCGGGGCGGAGCGTCTCCCAGGGCAACCGACGTGCTCCCCTCCTCGAGGACTTGAAATATACGATTTTTTTACTTTGCGTATTGTTTTTATACTCCCTATTTGTGTTATTCACCTATTTCTTTTTAACCTGCAGAGCAGGGCCTTTAAACTAGTTCATAAACATACTGGGTGTACCATTCAAGGGTGGACATCCGGCTAGGGGCGAATTGTGCAACTAATTTGTGACAAAAAATGCCTCATAAAAATATTTTTGTAGAGGCTTCGCTTCCGAGTTATTCACGGTTTAAGATTTTTTTTGCCACAAAAACAGCCATAACTGCCTCATTTTCCGACAGATCGCAAATCTGAGGACACCGCCGGAAAGAGTATTAAATTACCCATCTTCTGATGCCAAAACAAGAAATTTTGTTTTTGTTTAATGGGAAATGGTTAATAAAAAACATGCCCATAGCACAGTTGATTTAATCGTCAGATCCTCTTCCTTAGGTTATTGAGATGGCAAGTTTTTTTAATGCAAAATATGCTGATAAGCTATTAGTTTATGGTTTCACCAACCATAATGGTCCCGAAGCTGTGCGGGAATACCAGAGGAGATTTCAAAACCCAAGAAAAATGTGTTCTCAAGGGTATGTATGTATGTAGATTTTCTGACAATGTGTGCGTGTTCTGAGTTGTATATATGTGAAATAAAAGTTATGCATATTTCCTCCATTCATTCTCATGAACTTAGAATTTTAGCCTTTTTAGAATGAATTTTAGCCTTTGGTAAAATAGGAACTGAGAGTTGTGAATAAACAGTGCAAAACCCTGGACTCTGGTGGTAGTGCAGGAACGAATTAAGATCCAGAGCGCAATCATGTGAGTGAGGCTTCCCCGAGGAATAGCTATTCATCGGCATTTGTAGGTGGTAGTTTGGTATCTACCTACCGGAGAGAAATCTCAGAATGTCTGGGGAGGAGAAGGCGCTCCATTGTTCCTACCCCGAGAATATTGGTTGGAAAGCTAAACCGCAAGCCAAATATCGATCTATAAAATGGAAGAACCTGTTTTTACTTTTGCATGAAAGCAGTCTGTTTTTGTTTCTTCCCGGAGAGAGTCACCAATAGCAGTAGGAATGAGAAAACCCATAACCTCCGCTTTTATATCCACATATAACCTTTTCATTGATGTTGGAAGAAAATAAAAAAACAAAAGGCATGCGGTGTAGAGCCAGATGCTGCACTCATAACTTAAGAAATGGTCGAACAAAACCACCAACATTCTTCCAACGACTATCGGAATGGCCTATTTAAATGGTTTATGATTATCTACGGTTTATTCAGTTTAGATGCCATATTTGCCGAGGGTTCCCTCCACCATATCCACGATCAATAGCTAAACATATTTCTGTGTACCATACAGTTGGGATACAGTAGCTACTACCGTAAGAACAAGCTGCAACAGAAGCTGCTTGGTGAAGCACACTGTTGCCATTAGATGATACTTTCAATTGATCTGCAGGGTGTGACAATGAAATTACGATATTTTAACAATACGAATTGACTGGTTGGAAATCGAAATTTCCACTTGCTTTTTGGGTTTAAGAACATTATGAATAACTTCCGTTTCATGTATGTCTGTGCTTTGCTTGTGTGTCGTCAATCCTTTTAGCAAGCCTAATTGCTACTGTTTTCGTCCGATTTTGATGAAATTTTCAGGGAATGTGCGGTTTAGAATGTAGGTCCTTTGCATTTCATCGCTCAAAAATCAATGCTCCACTTTAAGCATACTTCTTCTTCTGCTTATTTGGTACTACGGTCCTTGTAGAACCAGGGCCTTCTCAACTACCTCCTTCCATTCCTTTCGATCCAAAGCTTTCCGCCTCCAACCTCGTATTTGAAGCTGGCTTAGATCCTCCTCGACATCTTCCATCCAACGCAGTCGGGGTCTACCTCTAATCCTTTTACCTTACTGGTGTTCCATCCATGCGCTGCATATGACCAAGCCACCTAAGCCTTCCCCTTCTTATGAAAGCCACCAGATCTGGTTGCCCGTAAAGTGTCCTCAATTACTTTACGCATACGCAAACGTAAAATACACCTAGCATAACTTTCACACGGTCTAGAGGTTCCATTGTGATCCAATTTTCAGGGAAGTCGGGGAAGAACGATGTCATAATCCCTGCTAAATTTCAACGCGGTGCTCTTATTAGAAGCTACTTCCCCTGCACGCACGTGAAATCCTTTCAACAAGCCTAATTACTATACTTTTAATCCAATTTTGATGAAATTTTCCAGGTTCTAGTGGTTCGGTCTCAATCAAATTTATAGGCTCTTCGCGAAAAGCGGTCTAGTAATTTCACATCAATTTCAACATGGTCGTATCATTATTCTATCCGCTACAGAATTAGCGCAAAAGACCTGCGACACACTAACTAACTAACATTTGAAGGAGTTCATGTACATCGAAGCATGTCCAGCGCCATTTCTGTCCCGCTAACTGTTGTTAAGAGCTGGTATTCTTAATCTTTATAGCATATGGTATTCACGTTCATGTTACCTAGACGAGGAAGCTATGTGCCACACCCGACATGGCAGACGTTTATTATCTAGATATTATCTAAAAAGATATTGGTTATGAGTAACTAAATACACCCCAAGGCTCAGGTCAACTGATTTTCATCTAAATTAAAAACCCCCTTCCAATTTCAAAAATATCCTGCCATCACGAGGATTTCAAGGGGGCTTTATAACGAAGGGGTTGCTGTAGTAATGACTCAATTTTTTTCCAACAAGATAACCATAATTCACTTCCACGCTCTAATTTTTTTCATCCACGGATTTAAGTCCACAGATAAGCGGAGAAAGGGATAATACGATCATCGATGTCGTGAGCGAGACGGCAATGAAAAAAGTAACAAATTTCTTTTTAGCGAGGCTGCTGCACCATTCACTGAACTTAGCTACGTCTCCGGAGGGACTTTTACTCGGGTCATCACGAAAACATCCGAGACGGGTTGGCGGGTTGCTCGGAGCAAGGTCGTGAGAACTAACCCGTGATTATCCGCTCTGTTTTCGATGTCCGCGTCCATGAATGAAAGTCGTAACGTGATCGGTTTCACGGGCTAGAACTCGTCTGGAGCGAACAGAACTAGAACGAGTCCAATATTAGGGGACCCACATTTTTGTCAGTATACAAAATACAAAACGTTTGACTTCAAAAAACGTCCACTAAGTTGAGATTCGCACAAGTGCGACTAATCTTCCTCGTACTGGTAACATGAGTATGAAGAACAACAACGTTCAACTTTTAAAAAACCATTGAAAAAACTAAAATAGCAATGATTTTTGAAGAATTAGCAGGAAAAATAAAAGTATTACAAGGTGACGGATAAAATACAAATGAAGATTCCTAGACGGATGACAACAGCAGGTCTTGGAAGTTTCGACTCTTGGGGCACAACTATATTCAATGAACAAAGGTTTGTAGACCAGTTACCACCAACGAGCTTGCAGAGGTTCAAATTGGAACTAAAAAGAAAAATGAAGTAATGTACTGCAAACATTAAAAATGTACGACTTTTCTGATCAGGGTATTGAAACTTTGTTTATTTTGAGGAAAGTGTTCTTATATTTTGCATTCTTTTCTGGTTTTGCACAATTTGCTGATACTCTACTCCAACCGCTACACAAGAGGGTTGAAACATTCAAGTCTGATTTATAAATGAGTGTAAGTATGTCAATTTTGTCAATAAATGCTCTAAACGAAATTTGGATGATAGTTGGGATAAGACGTAAAATTCCATGTTAATTAAAACACGATTGTATCGTGCGGTAGGTACACAATAAACGAAATTCTCATTTTACAGCCGCGAACGACGACGCATCTACAGTGGCCTTGATTAGCGGGAATCTTTTCAGCATTGAAGATTTAAACTTTGACAATTATTGTGATTAAAATCAGACGGTTTGGAAGGAAAAGTATCATCCTGGATGAATTTTACGCATGTTCAGAGCGGTGAAGGGCTTTTGAGTAATGCAACTTTTGGAGAACCATCTACAGAACAACCTGCATATTCCCTGTAAATTCCATCAAAGTCGGAAGAAAATCCTAAATCAAATCAGACTTTTTACCTGGGTTTTACGTTCGCACATGCGCAGCAGCTACCAACACAACGGTCGGATAAGATTTATGTGAGGTTATTATGCTGTTATACACCGACTACTTTCCAAATTCGACGAACATCGAACCACTAAAAGTGGAGAAAATTGGTTGGTGGATTTGATGTTTGCGTACGCGCACAGTGACGTATTGCATTTTAAGTAATGAAATTCATTTCGGTCCATGTACAGCTTAAACTTCACACTCCGTGAAAGTTGCATCAAGATTTGCAAATATTTGTAGGACGAGAGCTGTAGACATCAGGCATGCTAAATGGGCTACACTTCCGCACATGTGCAGACCTAAGAATGATACGACTTAGTTTAAATTTACATGAGATTATTTTACCGTTCTTTGCCTGCATCGTTCCGAATTTGAGCGACATCGAACCACTAGAAGTTGGGAACAATATGCTTGGTGGATTCTACGCTCGCCGTATTAAGTATGAAGATTGACTTATTGATTTTTGTGCAATGAAATTCATGGTGGGCTATCTGCAAATATCCAGAATATTTAATCAAAATCAAATGAAAATTGTAAAAATTACGCTTGATACAAGCATTTATTGACACACACATAGATAGTCAGTGTTCAGATGTATCGAAATGGTTTTAGATCATGAAGAATTTTTCAGTACTTGGGTCATGCGTGCTGTACAATTTATTACATCGGAGATGACCTACAGACACGAAGCCAAAGAATGGTTCAAAAGTATAAGCTAGAGAAAATTTTGATTTTCTTGAATTTGAAAGTGAAAACAATGGTATCGCTACGTATAGGTAGGTCGGAAGTAATTGAAATTGATATAAATAAGAGTGCTACTAGTACCCACCTTCAGAATATTGTTATGAAATTACCAAACAGTGTGTCAAAATTTAAAAGTTAGTGGCGACAGTAATAACATTTTGATTATGGATGAGAAGAAAGGAAATTCCACTCTTTTCCAACGGTATCCTCAGATTTGAATTTAATTGTCAAATTAAGGGAGTTATAGCCATTTTAGTGAAGTAAGGTCGAAATCACAAAAAAAATCTTAAATTTCAAATAACTCGGAAACAAAGCCTCTATTGCAAATTTCAAGAAAATCAGATAGAAACTGCAAAAATTACGCTTGAGATAAGTATTTGTAGACACACAACAGACAGGCAAATAGACAAGCATCGGAAGTTGTTCAAAATGTAAAAGGTAAAATACGAGTGCATTTTGTTTTTAAATTTTAAATCTAAAATAACTCAGAATGATAGAATAGCTTCAGAATGATAGATCATAAAGCTGTTTATCTATAAATTTTACATTAGTGGAATATGTGGACAAATCTGTACGCCCGAAACATTTTAAATACTAATGTCGATAACGTTTTAAATAGTTGAAAGGTAGTGTTAGTTAATCTGTGGTCAGACCAACAGTTATATCCATTGCAAAGTAGATAGAGTACTAATTTTTGTTCAACTTCGACACTTATTTGTTACTATACGAGAAGAGCCTCTACCAGTCCGCCCAACCGGGCAAATGATTTTCGCAGCTGCCTGAGCGAAATGACACCGGGCGTGCGAGCAGACAATGGGAGCCAGTCACCTCCATGAGACATTGGATTCATAATTAAAAAGAAGGAAAATAAGACAGGTCTCGAGTGTCGTCTGCCTTCGCTACAAACACATCCACTGACGTCAAGAGCATTGTTCTCAACAAACGGCGTCTTTCCCCTCTGCTACCCACAGGAGCGTAACTGTGAAATTAGGTAGTCGGGTTGCTTTTGTGCGAGCTACCGTTTCTGGCGCTCTGCCAGGAGAAGTGGGAGACTATGAATGCGGCATCTACCTATCTCTGTCTCTACCATGAATACTATGAATGGCGTTGAAGAGGGAGAGAGAGGAAATTGTAATTGTGTACTGGGGTAAAAGTCAAGGGGGTAGAAGCCAAGAGGTGGCCGGGTTGTTGAATACTGGAACATAAAATACCACTGAGCAGCAAATGAAACTTCCAGACCCTAAACTACCTCTAGAAATAGCGGGAGCCCCTTGAAATGAGAGGTGCTCGGATGAGTAGAAGTTTTAAAATTGTATTCCGTTCACCTCTAATTAGTAGGGAGGTAATATAAATTTGTAACAGGTATAACTACATCATATGATAAAAGAGGGAACAAATTTTTGCATTTGCTTCCTCATCAATGAAGAGCTAAAAGCACGGCATACTCATGCATAAATTTGAGAAATTGTTCATAATCTGAAATCACAAATTTTGCTTGCGTAGTTTTCCAAAAGTTTTTCAATCCACAAAACCAAATGTCCACCTGTTCCATTTTAAACAATTTCGATTCCTTAAAAATGTATCTTCTCCTAAATAAAAAGACTAGCAACCAAGACAAATGTTGATTATCTGTGTGACCGTGTTGTCTGTGTATAAATTTAGTCGAAATGCTATAGGTACTTTCTTCCGATAATAGCTTTCTGGATATTGCTGGCGCTACTGTCTTAAAAAGGCCATTCGCAATTTCCATTGCATTCGAACGAATGGTGCTTCAGTCGCATCAATCAGTATTCGCAAACTTTTAAGTCGAATAAATGTAAGTCGATCTCCCTCAAATCTATAGTAGCAGAATCCTAACATTCAAGACATCCTACTCACAAATCGAGGATTACCATTGGATCCGACGAATTTGTGTTTGTCGTTACAAAACAAGAGTAGATTTAAGGAGTTTATAATCAAAACCAGATAGAAAGATCCACTTGAGAAAATTGGGGACAAAACATTTGAAATTTCATTGTACGGCTGAACATTAACAATTGCTAGGTTCCTTGCAAACGCACAGTGCCTCTCACTGTATTCACTAAGTACACTGATAATATCATTGCTTCAGGTTGCTTACGTAAGCAGAAAATGGCGATTTTGAGCTGGATCTGACTAGTTTTTCCATTTTCTTCAAAAATTCACTAAAAACTTGATTAAGAGAACCTTAAATTTGATTGGAAAAACCTTGATTTTGACATGGAATTGCCGTAAAAAAATATAATGAATTAAATGCAAAATTTCAACTTTTTTTCAGTAGGTATAAAAAAACTTTATTTTCACAAAAGATCGCAAATTGAACATGTAGTAACTTGCACAGAATCTGAGAAATCGAATCGTTTTTGAAAAAAGGACAAAATCACCTGAATATATGACGGCATTTTCTTTAGGGACCTTAATATCACCTTGATACGTGTTGCCCAGACGGTCCACGTTGTCCTCACTCGTTCTGTTCATTGCACATCAATAGAAAATCATTTTAATATTTTCTACCCAACCTCTCCGAAATCTTTTTGAAGAAACAGATCAACATTTCTTAGCTTCAGAAGAAGAACGCTGGTGGCATATAGCGATTTCCAACTATCTACGGATCTATCTGGTTTTGATTCTAAATCAAGTAGCCTTATCAGCCCATTATTTCAGTGTCACACGGTTTTTCCTCACTCCCTACAATGTTTTGAAAAGTAGCCCCCAACCGGCAGGAAAGGGTGTTTTATGAAGTTGCTTCTGTTTTGTTAGCATCCCTTATTCAAGATGGTCCTAACGCTGGTGGTTGGATTGTGCCTAGACCATCCCAGTCAGTTCTACCGGGAAAACTATCCCTGGAGGGTTTTTTGCAACTCTCACTCCCCACTCTAATAACATTCTGACTGTGTCAAATGAAACTTGATCGCACTTGTTGACAATTAGTGTAGTTGTTGGAAGCTCGTTGACAACATTTTGTTCAACCAGTTTCAATTGACTTGTGGCCTGTAAAGGCGGTGAAAGGCTATAACCTACTCCCTACACAATATCCAGCCAATATCCCCTTAAATTGTAGGGAGTCAGATCTGCTTGTAGCAAGTGAGATTTTGCAAGGAAACCTTAGTATTTACTGTAGCTAAAATTACGCTAATTTGTGCTGTTCCACTCACCTAAATTGAAAGACTTGAGCGGCGATTCCCTGGGAGGTTGGAGGCTCAAGAGGGGAAAAAATAGTAGTATATACCTCATTCCCTACAAAGTTTTTTTTCAAAATGGCGCATCAGTAGCATGGTTCAAGAGTGTGTGTGCTCACTTGGGTAATATGCCAAGAGAACCGCAGTGATTGATTAGAACAAGAAAATTGATCAAGTTTCAAATTTTATTTATTAGAAAAATCGATACCCAAATGTGACCGAAATTTTGAAATGACTCATATATCATAGTTGATTGGTCGATTATGATTAATGATTAATCGGTAAATTATCGATCAACTCAGTTTTCTGCTTCGTTGCTATAATTAAAAAAATGTACAACGACCAAACCTTGTAATAACCCTAGCTCGTACAGTGTTTCTGTACTACGTAAATAAAAATTACCGATCCACCCTTGCAACCTTAATAACATTCACCTAAATGGGTTTAACCGAACCAAGAATCCCAACATTCTTAGAAATATGTTCTTACATTTCAACAAAATCTGTAAGTACTTCAAACATTTTGAAAAACCGTGCGACACTGATATTGTTTATAATGCACCATCAACATGATTTGAATGTCACAGAACATTTAAATACCTCAAAAATGTTGTTGCATCATTTGAAAATCGACTTACAGGATCAGAAGGAGACTGGGTGATTGTGAGATCAGTTTCTTACCTGTAACAGACAGTTCAAGGAATAGATTAGAACATGTTTTGTACAATGGGACAGCTTTCAAGTCATTGATCATAATACACAGAATTCTTGATGCACATTTGCTAGTAGAGCATATCTTGAAAGCGAAGCTAAGTCTAAATAGTGGGCTACTTACTTTGTATCGTACAGTAGATAGTCGAGCAGTGAACGTATATTTTATAGAATGCAAAGGTCAAAGAACTAGTCTTATGTTTGTTCCATACTAACGGTAAGAGATTCTAAAATTGATTGGGTACACCTGAATGTACTGAAACTCTCGAATACCGATACAAAATCTGACAGGACACGGTGTAAAACACCACTAGAGTAGCTAATCATAGTTTATTTTTAGTTCAACGTTGTTAATGTCACTAGATGACCTACAGGCTACCTTGACTGAGGTTAGGCGATTAGGCTGATAATAATCGCAAATGCTAAACTAAACTCGTTGTAGTCGCTAAACGAACAGAGATAATAATTATTATGTAATTGCAAATGTCTTCAAATTAGTCTACGAGTGCAGTTTCGCGCTATAAACATAAGTGTTTATACCATGAAAAGCACGGAATATGTGTTAAGTCACATGAAGGGTATCCGCCATCGCGTAATAGAAAGCTTGTCAATGTCGAGCCCAGCCGAGGTCTCCTCATTCTCTTTATACCCTGCCCGTCGAGTCACTTCTGGCTCTTTTCCCAAGAACAAGAACCGAAGGACGTAGCCAGCGGCCGGATTTTTCAGAAGAACTGAATTTCAAAAGAACCGTCAAGGATTAATTCATCCGGGATTGAGTCGTGGCAGATGGACGCTTCTTTACATTACCAAACCGAGTGGTTCAAGAATTTCGAGACAGTGCCTTCACTACTCCACAATTACCATCCTATTACGGAAGCTCTACCAACTCTCCGGTTGTATTTGAGTGGATATAAACCAAGGCAAATAGGATTCCATTCTATTCATCAGTTGAATAATGAAGAGAAGGTTCAAAAATGAACCAACCAATATTAATATAATATCTTTGTTGCAAACTCTTACACCAAAATTAATTTTTCTTCGAAAACACCTCCCGTCCACTGTTCTAACCAAATTTCTCTAATTAATCGGCGCCTTAACTAAAAAAGTACGTGTACCTTTCGATAGAAACAGCGACTTGTACTCGTATTGTGCCACCCATTGGGTGGGTGACCTTCCCAATACAGTTTAGTGATGTTTATCCATAATAATGTTGTTGGTGAGTACAATCTAATTCACTATAAACTTGGTATGTCTCTCTTTTATCACTTAGGCCTTTTTCCCATTCTAGTCACCTCTCTCGTAGTTTAGTCTGTAATCTGATAAGTATTATAAAACCTCGTCATTTTCAATTTTGTTTAGACATTGCTGACGATGACAATTGGAAGATGGTCGAAAGCTCCAACGAATAAACAGTTTTAAAGAAGCTATGGACCAAAATTTGTCTCCCTAAAAAATAGTATAACTACAGGAAGGTCCTCACTAAAGAAGTTTGAATTTATCCATAATGTTGGAATTGGTAGAGTTTGCAGAGACAAAGAAAACGAGAAATTGCGTTAGTACAGATTTTGATCGTCCTAACAGTATTCTGTCCTGATAATCACAAAACGCTTCTCAGAACACAACTAAGCCACCATGACGTTTTTTATTCCACATTATAGTTAGGTTTTGTGTTTGCTAAGGTGCACGATTCGGAAATGACTCGCTCAGGGAGTTTCGCAAGACGACCATTTGGTACACTACAATCGGCTAATAGGAACGGTTTTTGAGGTGTTTTAGAAATGAACCGAGAGCTATCCGACAAAGTGCCTCCTATTTTGATTCTTTATTTTCGATAATAAGCCTTAGTAATCGTTTGAAAAATTTCAGATCCGTTAAAATTCACCCAAACCGAATGATTGCAAATCTTGAACCTATAAGTGACCCCCCAAACCTCATGGTGACACGTGCAATCAAACATTATTCAAAAAATAAATCCACGTGATAGAATTGAAGGATTGATTCCAACCTCAGTCATTTCTCATAGTGCAATACATGATTATGTAAATATACTTTTTAAAACGTGTCTATTTTTACTCACATGTATTCTAAATAGGAAAAATCGTTGCAGAAAAACTTTATTGAGACTATACGGGAATGTAAACCTCTATAATATAAAAATAGTTGAACATTTCACCTTCAACAATTAGCAACGTAATGGTAGATTCTAATTTTAGTCTTGATAACCAACTAGGATTGGGATGATTGCAAATTTCAGAACCTACAACGAAATGGAATTAGAATAGAAACATACAATTGGATAGAGGGAACTTACAAAAATGAGATTCAAAACGGGTGTACAAAATTGAGCTACGACCAACCTGACATTACACCGTTACCTTTCGTTTGGCGCAAAAATTTGGCCGAAAAAGTGTCATTGTCCATTTCTTCGACCTCGCTCAGCGAAATGAATAGACAGCAACCGTCAATAAGTGTTTGAAGCACTATTTTCGAGGTGTTCCTTTTTAGCTGCGACTTTCAAGATGACAGTACCCGTAACACTAGAAAAATTCGTATTGGGTAAACTAGGAAACGATCATCACGTTTAAGGTCTCAAACTGATCTGTGAATGTTTATTATAAATAATAATTAATTCACCTGGAAAATTCTAGGTTGGCCGTATTTCACTGCACATTATACCAGGCCTAAAGCCTGGTAAGCCTTTAACAATGAGACTAAAATCGAATCAATAGGGTAGTTTGCCAAACCGTGGGGGCCCGTTTTGTATTTTTCGATTTTTTGTTTCAATTTACCCCACTGTTCCTATTTCGCTGGTTTGATGTTACCAGAACTTGTGACAGAGTAAACCCCAAACTCAAGAGCTTATAGTTCCTGGTAGCATGTGCAACTTCGATTTCAACGAAAAAATCTGCAATTTAAAAAATGAGATTTTCTACCGTAACAAGGAGGCAAAAATATGATATAACGTTCGGACATTCTGAAATTATAGGTATAAGTATTTCCGAGGTATCGTCAAAGGTCAATCTCATCCCTTCTACAGTAGTGAGACCGGCGGATTTTCACTCAAACAAATAACTGTGATCAAGTACCGGAGAACTTTCTTCAGCCAACATGAGAAAACGAACACCTGACAAAAACTGTTCGGCCGTAATAGTGGCTAACTTACTGGAAATAACTGGGGACACTAAGATAATTATTATCTTGTGGTTTTAAGAGCGTCTCCTTCTATAGAAACCGCAATTTCTCGTCTCATAACAGGTAGGTAATGATCATCATGATCAAAGCTCCGTACGAAAAAGCTTTGCCGAAAAAAGAGCGGGAGAACTTTGAAGGCCACAGTGAGGCTTTGAACCTCCACGTTTCATCAAGCTTCAAAGAAGAAGGGAACCAGAAAGTAATCTTCCTCGGCTTGTTGGAGACCTCTAACATCTTTAATGCATTACAGGATTAATTATTGCAGTTAGTCAAATCAAGTGTTCAACCGGTGCAGAGCAATTGCTGCAATACCACACAATATGTACTTAATATTACAAAGCACCAACAATGCGACTACCTGAATAGTACAAGGGCATAAGGAGTATTCTTCTGGGACTTTTAGAGAACCCAGGCCTTCGAATCCAAATCTGAGCTCTCACATATCCCACACTGGGAATCATACTGGTATAAATCGGAAATTGGCGATTTTGAGTTGTACTTGCATATACCACTGGAAAGCTCCTGACGAGCTTCATCTATGGATAACAACGATTTATTTTCAAGTAAAAAAATGCCCACAGGAGAACGGATAAACCGCTATGACTCTGTGTGGAATTTTTAACTCCTTTCGGAGGATGAGACGTTCATCTCAATGGAGTTCCAGTCGTCAACGGTGAATGATTGCAAGGTAAGTGTAATTGTGGTCCATCTTTTACTGTTCCACTATTATTCCAATAATTTTAGTTGCAATCAAGTTTTTTCGGAAGAACACCTGTGTATCTCGGAATGTGTCACTGATTGATGTGTCATTGATCCGAAAATGTTGCTCCTCCTTCCTCCCTTTTGACATCAAATTTACAAGAGACCAGTCCCATAACATCTTGGCGTGCGGATTGATCGGGATGACTAGAAGTTTGGACAAACTAATGAGTAAAAGAGTGGATGGATTTTCCTCAACAATTTTAAGACTTTTTCGCTAACCGACAACAAAGGCTTAATATCGGAAATAATAAACCGTAATCAATAATAAACTCCATACTGATCCGTTTGACGTTTCAAGATGTATAGAATCTGAAAATTGAAAGTTAATGAAACTTGAGTCAAAAATCACAATTAGGGGTGTGGTTCGTACTGAATTCTCTTCATCGATCTCGGCCAATCCTAAAGAGTGAAAAAAGCTAACCTTTAAAAAATCTGAATATTGACAACTTTCGAAAAATACCTATTGTTTTTATGTTCGTGATTGATAGACGTGCCTTCCATGAATAGAATGAACCCATCTGAATCGCTAACCTCATTCATTCGCTCTAACTAAGAACTTTGACAGAATGTGGAATAGAAACACGAATACAGATGTGAAAGTGGTTGGACATAGTACAAATCGCCTAGTATCGTGCGAGGATCGCATGAGCTGATATAATTGAAGCGGAATTATGTTTCAAGATAATACACAGGGTGTCCCATCTATATGGGCCGATTAAGGAATTACAGCCATACGGTGCGAGTTATCAAGAAATTGAAACGGACCTTTTCTACAGTATTTCCACTCTGCTTGAAGGTGGTGGAACCCGTTTTTCATTTTTCGATGTTTTAGTGCCTCAAATCTTCGATTAAAACTTGAGGTTACCTCTTGAGCCCCCTTTTTTATGTTAGTTTTCGATTCTACGTTAAATTTGGAAGAGAAAACGCATCGTTGAAATTTTTTTCTGAGAGACTTCGGTTCAGAGTTATTTTCACTATGTTTTAGATTTTGACCACATTTTTGAAATCAGTATCAAATTTCCTATCAACAGAAGCCAGTTTCCATCACCAACAATCATTATCAGAGGATTTACATTTCAATTCTTGCATCAAGTGTTACCTAGTAAATAAGTAGTGCACATACAAATTTTACTAGACAAGTTTTATTGGCACTTTCTATTCGACTAAAATTACCTACGTTTGCTCCCCCCCCCCCTCCTCCTCACTTGCTTCTGTAAACAGATTACGAGTCGATTTCTCACCGAAGAAGTTGTTCTTCGTACCACATCTGGTGGAATAGCTAAGCAACCTTGAACCAGATCACCTTTTAATCCCTCTGGTGTAGTGGGTTGCCTGGTGTACATTTTATCTTTGAGATAACCCAAAAGGAAAAAATCCAGTGGGGTAAGATCGGGAGATCTCACAGAAAAATTGAACGGGGCGTGCCTGCCAATCCATCGATTCGCGAATTGGTTGTTCACTTCCCTCCGTGCAGCTAGAGAATTGGTTGAATTGCAATGACAATCCTCTGATGATAATTGTTGATGATGGAAACTGGCTTCTGTTGATAGGAAATTTGATGCTGATTTCGAAAATGTGGTCAAAATCTAAAAAATAGTGAAAAAGCGTTTTTTTGTCTAAACAAATTCGACGATTTTTGTTGTTCGCAAAAAGTGAAATAACGAAACGATTTTTCAACGATGCATTTTTTCTTCCAAATTTGACGTAGAATCGAGGAAAGTACAATAAAAAAGCCAGTTGTTTCAATCGAAGATTTTAAAACATCTTGAAAAACGGGTGGAAAAAACAGAGTGAAATACTGTAGAAAAGGTTGCCTGGTGTACATTTTTCTTTGAGATGACCCATCGTAAGGAAAAAATCCAGTGGGTATAGATCGCGACACCCTATCTCAAGAAAAATAACGGGGCGTGTGCCAATCCATCGATTCGCTTGTTTCACTTCCCTCCGTGCAGCTAGAGAATTTCAGAATTGCAATGACAATCCTCTGATGATAATTGTTGATGATGGAAACGGCTTTCATGTATAGGAAATTTGATGCTGATTTCAAAAATGTGGTCAAAATCTAAAACAAAAAGCGTTTTTTTGTCTAAACAAATTGTTGTTCGCAAAAAGTGAAATAACTCTAAAACGAAGTCCCTAAAAAAAAATTTCAACGATGCATTTTTTCTCCCAAATTCAACGTAGAATCGAAAACTAAAATAAAAAAGGGGGCTCAAGAGGTAACCTCAAGTTTCAATCGAAGATTTGAGGCACTAAAACATCGAAAAATGAAAAACGGGTTCCACCACCTTCAAGCAGAGTGAAAATACTGTAGAAAAGATCCGGTTCAATTTTTTGATAGCTCGCATCGTATGGCTGTAATTCCTTAATGGGCCCATATAGATGGGACACCCTGTATAATATAACATAGATGTGGCCAAATGGTGAGTAGGTACCTTGTTTCATTTTACCTCGTTAGATTTCAGTTGTAATACTCGTGAATTTCTTCGTCGCTTTCATGTTTAGCATTTCGCACCGTTTCAGTTATTTCGAAATTCCATGGTTACTTTTATAACTTTTGTTCGGTCTAAAGGACTCGGTTTGGCTAATACAGCATAAGATTAGATACAAATTGCGAGAGAGACGGGTTGAATTGTTAATGTGAAAATACGTTGACATTATTTCATGTCTTGGGAAGTGGTTGTCTCCGAGTAGGTGGATACTGTGAGGATGAATAGAAAATCGCGTGACTTCGCGCAAGCACAGAGAACTTTTCGAGGCACAGCCACCTGTGGGATCGTGAGAATCGCGTAATGAACGAAGAAGTTTTAACCGAATGATCGAATAAGGACTTGAAGGGCTCCGTTGATATTGATTAGTTGGAGCGTTCTCTCCCTCTCTTTCTCTTGCGTCAGGAGAGAAAGAGAGAGGGAGCTCCTGTCAGCTGGAAAGAAAGGATCCTGCCAAGTGGGGCGGGCAATATTGATTCCTACCATGTCAACTTGAGCGTATAGAAGTAGTGTTTGGTTTAGTCGAGTTTAGTTGATGAAGGTTGTCAACCACTCAAGCACCAGAGATTTGTATATGTTCTTCATTACATGTTCCACACATGAAATTAACCTGATGAAGGTTGTTGTGTTTGGTTTAGTCGAGTTTAGCTGATGAAGGTTGTCAACCACTCAAGCACCGGAGATTTGTATATGTTGTTCATTACTGTTCCACACATGAAATTAACCTTCAACTATTACCAAATGACGGATAAATTTGAGCTATTGAGTGGTGAAAATCACCCTTGTACGGAATTCATATAAGTATTGTAGGATAGTGCATAAGATTGTAGGAATCCAGTTGATAACCTGCTCAAATCGTTGTAATGTTATAATTTTAATAAAAATGTAAAGGAATTGTTATTGTGAAGTAATAAGCATTTTTCGTTTGGCAGTTGCAATCAATTCTGAGCAACTGTTGTGGCCTTACTGATGCTTCCGCAATGGAATTCATACAAGAAACAATGAAATCATTGTTCAGCTCTTGGAAGAATCTCAGAGAAAAGGCTATTTCATGGGAAGTTTAAGATCATGATAATAAAATCAAACGGATTTAAACTCAATTAATAATAGAGTAGACAAGTCTATTAGATCTACTGTCAATCCAGTTCCAAGGTATGATGCATCTTTCAGAGCTAATGTAAACATCTCATAAAAATCCAATCAAGTCCCGTTTTTAATCTTACATTGTTTCATCTAATATTCCCAAAATTAGGTACCTGGATATGTGCAAAAAATGAAAGATCTGCAGGCATAGAATAAATTGTCTGTTTCTTCAGTGAACCAGAAAGAAATTGGCCAAGAAATTCACCATCAATTTCGATCATTGCTGACAGATTGATTCTCTAATGCGAAAACTATTGTTTAACCTAATATAAGTCCGTATATTCGTATCAGATCAAACGTAGGCAGTTTGTACAAACCGATACTTACTTGGAGAATTTTTATAATTGTCATTACTTCTGAACGAAAAGTCCGATCTAAATAATTCAAAGTGGACTTTACATTTGTATAGTCAACCTTAATTCAAATGGTCAAGGATTAATATCTTGATACTAATGTCACTAATATTCGATTCCACCATTATCAGAGCGTTCTAGTAATTTTTGAATTAAATCGTGATGTATAAACAAAAAATCTTTCCTCTTTATAATATAACCGTAGAATAGTAAACCATCATTAATTATACTCACTAATAGTAATTCAATAGACCTACCGTTACGGAACCGAAATTGTTCAAAAACAAGGAAAAAGGAGGTCGAAAATTCGATATTTGTATCCCATGAGAGAACCCTGCTTCGAGTTTGAGAACCTCCTGCTAAACATCCATTTCTAGCAACGACCGCTTGAACGAAAAATGGTATAAGGTTAACATGAATGAAAAATTCAATTATCCAATCGATTAAAGTCTTCTTTTTCAAAAATTCTAGTATTCTAGAATCATAAAACTTTTGAAGGATAGTTGCATATTTTTTGAAGTACTGGCACGGAGATTTTCTGAATCATGTTCTAGCGTTCTAAGGGATCTTCCCCACTATTAAGCGATTTTGGGTATGAAATACCTATACATTTCATGACATTTTCCACCGAAGTGTTCGATAAGGCTACTCAATTATCTTCCCATTTGGGATAAGCATCTAATTGCTAGTTCTTCAAACACACGCTAGGGTGTCGGTAAAGAGAGAGCAGGTTAGTCAGTATCGTCCAAGGCCGAATACAGACGTTTTCAAGACGTTTCACTTTTCCTTTTTATTCTCCACACAAATATGTTCCGAAAGATCTTAAAACGTAAAATTCAATATACACGCCAGTGAATATTTCAATTTTGAATGTGGCGCTCAATCCTCCATAAAAATGAAGAAAGGGATACCACTGAATAGCCATGATTATTTTATTGCTGAGACGCGGCGCTTCCAATTTAAAAAGCTTTCCACGATTTATTCGTAATTTGTGCCCTCAAGCTTTTAGGTAGAGTAGAATTAATTTCATACCAGAATCACGCTAAATTGGCTTGTAAATGAATGTATCTCATAATGATAGTCATGCAACACAGTTTGTTGTTCATGACATTCGTGCAGATAGGATATGATCGATATTTTCCAGAATTCGGAGAAGATGAGCCAAATCGGTGTCATCGCTTTCTTTTCACTACTTCAAAAACGCAAAATGTATCCTACAAAATCGCAATTTCTTGCCAATTTGTCTCCATTCTTAAATAAGCGTGATACTACAATTCCCGCCCAGCTTGACGGTGTTTTTTTTTATAGTCAGCTCGCCCGAGGCGCAAGGCCTTCTCACGGACAACCGGTTGCATGATAATCCTTGAGAGTTATTATCAAACTTCGAGAGAAGAAAAAAAAACTAATAGCCCTACTAATGATACAGAGGAAGGAAAACTTCGATGGGGAAGTGTGGAAATGCTTTTAACTTCCTATACGCACCTTTTTTGAGACCTCTGTGGGCCAAGTGAGGCACAGAACGCTAGCTTATTACCAACTCGCGGTACAACATAAAATCCGAATCTCCAAATCGTTTTTTTTTAACACAAGAGTGAAATCGTCGTACAGTTTCATTACTCGTTATTGTTGTCCGCTTTAGCCAGATAGTGTGTACCTCGTATTTTAAGGTGGTGATCTTCAGATCTTCATATATTTGTGGGTTTGATACACTGCTTGGTTAACAAATGTTCAAACGTCTATTTGGTTAGATTTTAGGAGAGATAATTAAGAGACAGAGCTCCTTGCTTTTGTCCTAACGTGTATTCCAAGCTCATTAGAGAGTTAAGTTGGTCATTTCTCCCTAAAACCGTATAAAATGACGAGAAACATGATTTTAAGGAATCTACATCTATAGTGGATTTATCAGTGGGAGTACTGATTGCCCCGGTTCGAATCCGGCTGGCACCAATGATTCGGGTCAAAATCCTATCAAGTGTTGTATACCTGTCCTGTCGTTGGACAGTTCACCTCTGATCTCGATATCAGGTGAATCCAAAACGCTCCCAATCCAGGGGCGTGAGGCAATGGGAAGCCACGAGCGAAATCGTCAGACCCAGTTCCGATCCTCTCTGGAGAACGGCTGGCGACGTCCGCGACACCTCCGGGTAGTCGGACGAAAATCAAAGGTGAAATTCCTTGTTTACTTTACTTTCTTTTAGTGGATTTATCGGTGACAAGGTACAAGCTACCATCATCCAACGGGTGCTAAAGAGATTTGTAACAATTCTTTAATTGACGCGTTTACTCGAACAACATCGAAAAGCGGTGTTTTTAACGAAACTTTAAAGCTTCCAGAAAACCTTTAGTGCAGTTATTTAATTAACGAGAGACATGGGATAAGTTCCATTAGACCCACCTAGTGAGTACCACAGGTGAATGATATGAAAATACATCGTTTCTTTAAGAAAACTACGTTTTATAACCTAAGGAGGTTTTTGATCATTCGCTTGAGAATGTAAGAAAATGAGGCTCCCGAGGATCAGAACTCTCTGCAGTCATCAGTTGCATGCAGACGAATTTGCTTTTATTTACGTAACAGTGCGTGAATCATGTTTTTGAACATGAATAACGTTGAACTTTTACTTTCTGAAAAGCCTAACGTCATTCGTATCGACGAATCCTGCAACCTTCATACTCAATTTCTTTTATACTAAGCCATATTGTGACAGCTGGAGGTTTGAGGAAAAGGCCGTATTGTCTGGAGATAGGTTTTAGGATTGCCAAAATCAAATAAATAAGTTTTTCGTTGAAGAATCACGATTCATATTTTGACGGGTTTCAGCATTTTAATGTGTCAGACTCATGTTGACTTAAGCAATTTGGGGCGGTGAAACATAAGGTAAGGTCGAAATTTAAGTAAAACTAAACGGAGGCAGTAAAACATTAGAATGATCTAGTTTGCAGCGAAGCGTAGTACTATTAATAATTCGGATAAGATTGAACCACATCGTTAAAGCGTTGTTTGCATTTACATCATCGTTCTGCACCTGAGTTGCACCTGGGAAAACAACCAGATAATATTACGCATCCTTAGTTTTTCACTACCTGCATCCATTTTTGCAGAACGCGCGAAGCACATGATGGGTATCCAGTCACAATTGGTGGAGATACGATAACTTATTTCACTCAGACGCGTTTTCTTGGACTTGCAGTAGATCGCCAGCTGCGGTGGACCCAGTATGTTGAGTGCTAGCGTCATGCTACAATGCAGGGTGAACAGTGACTCAAAGCCCTTTCTAATTATAGCTGGAGTGCCCAGCAGGATGTTCTCCTTAGGATTTTTCATGTTCTGGTGTGTTCACACATTGATTATGGTTCTCAAGTTTATGAGTTTGCAAGGGAGTCCTCGCTCTAGTTTGGCACCTATATTGAAACTAGGGTCTCCGTCTGGCCACTAGTGTCTTCCGTACTACACCATCAGGTTCCCTTCAGATGCTTGGGCGTAGCCAGACACTCAGACTTCGGCGAAATCTGCTAGCACTTAGCTATGCACAGCGCCTGCGCTATTTCCCAGGGTATCGCTCCATTACAAAGTCGCTAAACCACCCCTAGATGAATCATAGGAATCTTTGAAAAACTAAACGACGTCAAAGTAGTGCTTTCAGGATGAACCTCATCGACGCCAAAGGGATCATTTGTTCGTTCATTGCCAAGTTCTATATTCACAAGACCAATGTTGGCCGCAAGGAGCTAATTCAGTTTCTCATAAGAAGACAAAATTCTTATTTCCATTGATAACCTTGACCAGTTAAAAACTGACATAGAAACAAGGCTTACTGATTTGGGCAAGCTACACATTTCTGTTTGGATTCTCGATCCATATTCATTTGCGTTATTTGATGTAATCAAGAAAACCACAATCACAGCGTTATCAACAAAATTATATGAGTATTCGAAATAAACAAAATGTCCATCCATGGAAATAACTTGATCACGTGTACACATAGGTAGTCGTAAATGTCGAATGTCAACAATTTGAAGCTGTTCATGCGCTAGAAAAATGTTTGCAGACGAGGTTTTTAGATCTGAAATATGACTGAGAGGTAAAGCTTTTTTCAAGCAAAATGGTTGCGAGTTAGCTTGCGTGAAACGTATTGACACGCATCCACTACTATTCTATTCATATAATAGAAATGATAAGGGGGTGATAAGAATTACTCCAAGTTCAGAAACGGGTAGTAGGACAAAAAAAGGTTGGGAACCATTGAGTTAGACCATTCCAAGTTGCTTCGAGAGCTCAATGCCGCAAAAGAACGAGGAAAATCGCCAAAATAACACCACATCCGATAACTCCACACTACAAAATACGAATGAACTGTAACGATGTTATATTAAAATCTGTTTGTTGCACTAAGGCCTTTCAGGTGCCTGACACAAAAGCCGATTCTGTTGAAATTTTCATTTTTTCAATAGACTGAATAGTCAACATGTTTCTGGAATGTAAGTAAACAGAATTATAGGGAAAAAAATAGGGGAAAATTGGTCCACCCAGTCACGCGAAACTGACATAAACCATATTATTCAAATTTAAATGTTGCACGTACGGAACTATATAAGCTAGATAATTGGTTTTCACATCTTGAAATCTGACTTTTTATACTAATTAACTAACATCAAGAGACATTACGCAGATGTTTCATTCCGGCACAATTATACCTCCCAGGCAAATGAGGGCAGACGCAGGAACGCACTCTACATGAGGTCTGCTGAGCTGGCGGCTCGGACTGTTCAAAATTGGCCAATTTAGCCGAATATCGAACACAAGGGCCGACTCTCCCTGCTCTTATTTGGACAATAAGTGGCTTAACTCGGCCGTTGCTTGGGATGACGTAGGCGACCCCTAATATGACGGAATTAAATCATCCGCACGCTTATCGTTAGGAGTTGGGACGTACTCGACGGTTAAAAATTGTGCAACCGACTTACAATGAGGATTGCAGAAGGTACGTAGGAAGTATTTTAATTGAGGGAGGCGGAGATTGTGTTCACGGTCCCAGTTCAAGGGATGAACGAAATTTTCCTCCATTCGCCGTTCGTGCCTTTTAGTGCAGTCTCTATAAAACATATGAGGCTCCACATAGAGTCTCTAAGATTGTTGAAACCATGCAACACGTGGCTCTCCTCTCTGGATCACGAATTTTCCACATGATGGTGGGGAAAACCTTCAGACCCTACTCTTACGTCAATTAGTTTCACCCACACCTTTAGGGAAATCCGCCGACAACGGTATCGGTCGATCCCGCTTTGTCAACTCGGTCAACAGCCTTCAACATACTGAAGCGAATACCAAATGCGGGATCGGGTTTCGCGAGTTATACGTCAAATAACTTTGACTCATCCTCAAATAGATTTCCAGTGTTCAGGCTCATGCCTACTCAAATGCCGACTGTGATCCTCCTCCTCTCTTTCCAATATACATGATTTTACTCACTTTGATCTTTTCTTTTTGGTTTATCATTTTCAGTAATGAACCTTTTTAACGACCAAGAAAAAAGAAAATTGTACAACCCTCCTCAGAAGTAGTTACGTTTCAAGATATGTGAATTCCAAAAATTGAACATAAAAAGTCTGCCGTCCCTTGCGAAAGTTTTCTCCGAAACTACTGGATCAAAGTTTTCGAAATTTGGCTCCAAAATCATAAATCGATCGGGGATGTGCCAGTAATTCCGGCAGTATGCAGAATGTATTTTTGTAGAAGTGTAATTAAGTGTTTTAAATGCATTTGAGTGTAAGCCATGTCTAGGACAAATCGCCGAGACCTTCCCCAATAACACTGGCCAAGGCTACGATTGTGAAAGTCGCCTATAGCGAGTAGCTCATTTTAAAATTTATACTATCCACAGGTATGCATTAGTTTCAATTTTATTTATTGACTGAATAAATTATCTATCTATCTTGATCATCTCTTCGTGGGTGGCGACAGCCCGAAAATTGATTCTATACGATTATAATATCTTTAACGCCATCTCACAAGCTTCAATTGAGTTGAGGAGAAAAAGCGTAAGCGTTCTTGTTGCCCTTATTTTAATTCTACCATGTTGCATTTCAGTTTGATTTCTACGTGTGTTTCCGAGTGCACCTAGGGAATCATCTCTGGATGTGCATCTAATAAAGAAATAATAAACCTTTGTGTAATAATTTGCATCGTTTTCTTTGTTCAAGCGACAGATAAAGGGCTGTTCCGTACTGCTCAATACCACCTCCAACAGCTTTCCTACTGCGGCCCATATGTTCCTTGTATCCTCAGAAAGATGTGAAGTACAAAAAAAGGAACCCCAATTACACAAAACCAAAGTTACTTACTCACGACAAGACCCACTGAGTGGTAAATTCGCCGTATGATCCCCTGATCTAGCAGATGCTAGACAGATCGGGGTTCGTGGATCTTAAGTGGGATATCTCCCATACACGAACGAATCGAATTTGCCGACAGATGTGTTGACGGATATTCTTAACGATTCTCACGGATCAATCTCATGACAAACCTGAGCTCGGCGGATAGGGTCTGTGGGAATTTTGGCCTGACTACGGCTTCTGGAATCGAAATATCAGAATTTGATTGATAGGAACCGTAGTCGATGGCAAATAGAATGACGCAATACATGAAATTAGCAAACATAATTGAATATTCATAAATCAGACCTCCACTAGATCTGACGTCCACGATGAGCCATGCTGAATTACTCGGGCTATCAGATTCCTTGTTTAGGAGACATGTCTGGACTACTGGAGTTTATCATTACGTCTAAAATGGGACAAGGGGCAATGTATGTAGGGATGGCGTAAGATGCCAAGCTGAAATGGAAAGACCATGTCAAGAAAAAGCTCGGAGGATTAGTGTGAAATATGTACAGGATTATAAGCAGAAACTCACAGCTGCCGGCTTCAAATAAGTTCATGTTGCCCGAGTGGTCCTACAATTTATGTGTGACCTATGGTGTGTGTGTTTTGGGGCTGTCAATACTAACATTAAAATTACTGGAACATTTCAGAACAAAGTGTTGAGGAACTTCGTCAAGACAACTTAGTACATTCGGAATGACAATCTTCATATTGATTTGAAGACAGAGAGCATAGCTGCCACAACAAGTTGCCTTTAAACAAGGTGAGCGTCCAAGGGACCATGTCAACACACAGTCAACCACTAGATACGATGAGAAGCTGTAATGGCTCTAGCCTGAGTTGGCTAGAGCTACCAACAGATTTCTTTTCTCGGGGAGATGGCTGAACTACAGAGTTTACCATTACGTCTAAAATGGGACTCCGTTAATTAATGACAAGGCTATGAGGGGATCGGGAGGAGCCGTGACGTCACTGAATCCTCATTATCTCCCAGCTCCCGCTGTCTCATGAAAGTTTACGACTTTGAAGACAAAAGGATGTCAAAATACGTGCAGAAAAACAAACGAAGGTTTCACCGGCAAATTAGGGACGCCCGTTAGAAGCTTATGTGAGATCGCCAACGACCCCTTATACACTTTATGTGCCCAATAATGTCTGAAGACATGACAAATTTCTAAAAATCGTACAATATATGTTCAGTGTGCACAGAGGATAGCGGGTTGACAACGGACAGTGAGAGACGATGGACGGAGCTGAATTTCGTTCTAATGTCCAGCTTCCAGACATGCACGAGACGGCTCAACCACCACAATGACGAGGAAGCAGCGATAACATCGAGTGATAAGCTATCAGCAACAGAGAAATAGTAGCAATCTTTGAGAGGAGCTGATCTATGTTTTGGGAGTTCTGGCGGAAGGACTAGTGAGGTTGCGATGAAGTTTTTCGAAAAACTAGGAATAAAATATACTACTACAAAAACATAACCCCGTGAATTTTTCGATAAATTCTGAAGTAAATCAACTTGAAATAGTAATTTTGGTTATCTAACCCTTCGGGAGAGATTACAGTTTGTTCACTGTCTTCTCCGCTTGTCCCTCATAGTTTCTCATTACCAATTTTTTATGGGGGAAAAATTCCTTTTATTGACTGTTTATGTTGTATATTTATAGGAGAAATATCCAAGGTATTATGAGAAAAAACGACGGACAATAAAGTTAGACTAGAACATTTCATGTCTCCTACACTACGGGAGGGACGGCAAAAAAATAACTTTTTGGGAAAAATATACATAGATATACATAGACGACGGATATCCTGCTGCAGCAAGAAGGAGCAAGACCACATTTTTACAAGTCAAAGGAAGAGATTTTACATTTTAGCAAAAATTGTCCAATGTCTCCACTCTCTCCCTTACCACAAATAGAACGCAAGCAATCAGCTTACAGAGATTTCAAGGTTCATAGATATCCAGTCGTATTGCGTCATTCAGTATACCGAACTGTTATAATTAAGAGGAGATCTTCTTGCGTCTCTGTCGGCCAAATAAGAAGCATCCCACGTAAAAGGTTGAACTAGAAAAACAAATCGAGCGAATTCGCGCATGTCTGCAAACTTAAGACCGATTCGCTGCAAAACTCGCCAATCCAAGTTCCCCAGACGAGCAAATATGGGGCCAGTTTGCCCGGCTATTACAGCCTTTTGTTTTTCGAGTCATCGAAACCAATTTTCGAGGTGAAATGTAATTTCGTCTGACAAAAGGGCTACACCACAGTGAAAGGAAGTTTTTCTCCTTCCGAAACACTGACGGTGTTCGGTATGGAAGAATAGGCAATGATCCTTGGTTGGATGAGTTGGGAGCGTTGAGGAAAGTGGAAACTGTCGTTTGGATTGCATGTCAACCCCCTCTACCCCTTGTTCTTCAACTATTCCTATTCATACTACTCCTTCATTAGGGCACTCCAGTTTCTTTCTCGTCTCTCTCTGATTAACCGCCATCTTAACTACCCCACGTTCATATTTGAAGTGCACGTTTTCTGGTGTTTCACATCCGCGGATTCGTGGAAATCCTTTTCACTTCGCTCTTACTTTGTACTGAACTTTTTTCAACGACGGATTGGCTGGTGGATGTCTGGCCCCCAGCAACAAGAAAGACTGCGTGCACGAGGATCAGGTCAGAATCCTGATTCACTCCTTTCATTCTCCTGTGTATGGTGTATGTTAAACCTCTCCAAAGTTACACATTTCCAAGCCTTCATTAATATATTCAGGGGGAATATTCATTTGCGCCTCTTCCGACGAATCACTTAAACTCAGGGATATCTCTACAAGATTCCAGAGAACGAATTACCAACCTGGTGACCATCGACTTAACACAACCCTCTTGAATGAAGACGGTAGGAGAAGGAAAGTTGACACAACCTGCCTATTTGGCGAACTTTGACTAGGTAAGGATCGGCGGCAAGGCGACTTTGAAAGTTGTGGAAGTGTTTCCCCCACCAGGCTTACAACATGCCAATAAATGTTCTATTTTGCTTTATTGTTTTCAATGATAAGCCTTAGTAATCGTACTGAAAATTTGTTTGGTAATCCCCCTCAAATTTTGTCATTTTATGTTCCAAGTGGCGCAGATTCTGCAATGTCCGTTCGTCGTTCCGTCCATAGAAGAACTTACAATTGATGTGAAAAATCAATTCTTCCTCACATGGAATCACCGCAGTTTGTCCTAACGTTTAACTAGCCAGATCCCGTAGATTTTATGGGACAAAACAGGGCAAAACGCGGTTTTTCGAGGATTTTCCTTTCATAGGAAAGTGGGATGTTGTTTTCCAAGAATTATCTTGAGTTGAACCTTTCATTTGGAAGGCCCATTACATAACATTTATATAACTTCTCCAGTGATGATAACCGCAGTGCAGCAATGCTACAAGGATGATTGATGATGATGAGTCATTTTCAGAAACCTGAATATGTCATATTATCGTCGAAATTCGTAGTTGGAATATTGAGTCTCAATATTGCCTCGGAAACCATTGAGGCACAGATAACAGATAGGAACCCTTGTTCTCAATGTGTTACATGATACCACACGGTAACTCTAACGTCTAGAACACGCGACTTCTGGAAGCAGGTGGCTCCAAGTGGTTGAGTCACGTCTCGCGTCCCAATCCCTGGTTCCTGTCCGTATCGATTCAACCTTTTTGGCACAACCTTCCTCTTGTACTGCTCTTATCGTCGCATTGGCTTTGTTCAGACTTTCTGTCGACGTTCACCCTAGACGCCCTCTGAGAAGCGGTAAATCGTTCCCTTTCAAATGTTCAGAGAAAAACCTCCATTGTCTTTTCACTGCCAACTCTCCCCACCCGTATTGATCAAGACACTTAAAGCTTGAATCGCAACTAAAAGAACTTACATTTATTTTCATCTTAACATTAAGAAATCACATAAACGCAACGCGACTCATCCACTATCCTACACCCCCTGAACCTTCACTTCTGCCAAAATCGAAATTAATGATCACAAAACACTATTTGTTTAGTTCAATATCAAAATAATAAGCATTATTTTGATAATCAAATTTTAAAAGGGTTGTTGGTAGTATGTACTTTGAAGTACAGCATCTTTATTTTCAGTCTAGCGCTTTGTAGATGTTATTTTTCCAGGAATCCTTACAAATTTTCAAGGTCATTGGTAGAATCATTCGAATACTTCGTTATCTAACAAACATCAACAAATCATTTTATCATTTCTTGTAAACACATACAGAAAAATGGAACACAATGCAAATAAATTCGAAATTTGACTCGCTTTGTTTAGGAAACTGGATTGGGAAACAGAAGGTATTGGGTAATGATTGAATTAGTTATATATATATCGTCCCTAATGACAGAATGTTGGATCGAATTTGACAGTTAGGTTATCTTCTGTGACAGTTTCATAACTGATCATTCATCACAAAAGGGACAGCAAATGTTCTCTCAAGTGAATCGTACGAGGAATCCCAGGGTTGAAAGAAAAGGAAGAGTTGGGTGATGAATAAAAACATGAATCTGAATATAAAATAGATAACTGACTGATAGACATTTTAAAATTTTTCCAGTTTAGTTGAAAGGACTCGAAAAATTCGAAATGAACAAGAGTGCAAATGATTGAATGAGGGTACCTCCAATGTTTTCTGCAGAAAATATACTATTTTGGTACCGTATAGTATACGGCGTATACCTTCACAATCTCAAAACTAGTTGGTGTAGGCTGATTAGATCACCTGTAATCGATCCAACGTAACTACATTTGAATAGTGGGAACAGAAAAGTTCATTAACATCCATTGACATATGGTATACATCCTGATGCGGGTATGGGTGGGTTTCTCTTGACGTCACATGTACCTAGATGTGCTTCAAATAATCGAACCAGCGAAGAGTCCGCCTTGTTTGATCACTATTCTCGGTGTGTTTACTCAAAACAGCCTTATTCGAAATCTTTTTCCGATATTTTCACTAATTCTACTAGCTTTTACCTGTTATTTTAATGCTGTCCAATTCTCTAGCGAGTATTTGATAATTTCCGTCCTCCATGGACGGAGGTAGTACAATATAAAATGTGTATCACAACCACAATCAACACAACCTTGTGAAGTAGAAGTTTGTTGTGTTTACATTCTACTTCCAGCCCGTTTGTTTTTCGAGGTGTTTGTTTCGGTAATATTATGCAAACCGTCGGTAAAAGAATAGTCAGAGGCGTATGGTTCAGTATATCACCTTTCTAGTCGCCTTTAAGCTTTTGCATAGGGTTTCTGTATTGATAACCAGCTTTATCAAACCGAGGAGATGATTTCAACGATTTGGAAATAGTGGTTCATTAACTGTCAACTTTGCACACATCTTTTAATTCATTCGAAACGTTCAGAGGAGATCTATTAAATATTTATAACTCTCGTCTATAGACGTCTCATCAAGCGTTTTACCTCTAATGGGATAATAGTCTTCTTCCCGTCCTTAACTTTTCTCGTGAGGCATCCCTTGATGTGGCCAGATGTTAACAAAATGTGGAATTCCAATGATTTATCCTTTTTAAACTGTTTTGACGTAGGTATAAAAATCAGTCTTTCACATACAATAACCAACAGTATCCTCTGTCCAATCTGAAGTCTGGTACAATCTCCAGTCAACACTTGCCTCACATGATCATTCCCGAACAACTTAATCTTCAGTTCTTACCTATTTAAATCGTCACCAGACAGCGTTAATAGAATTATGAAGAAAAAAAACGCCACATTACCAGTGAAAACAATTGAAAAGCGAATAAGTAACTACAGACCACACTAGGTTCGCTTAATACTATCAGTTCAATGAGATCAAAAATGGAAGACGATAGAAGATGAGATCAATTACTAAGTCCAAGAAACACATCCATAACCTACACAACAGGAATTGTGTTGCCTGCAAGTAATCTGCAACCACAAACTGCCATCGATTCAGAATGGACCTTCTCTGGTATCTCCGGTAATCAGGGAGGAACTTCATCGAAAGCTCAACATCGATTTTGTTTCGCGATTCCCTTGAAAGGCAGACGAGCCAGAGAGGACGGCGAGAGAAATTGCTCGTACCTACTGGCAGACTCCCTACCAGCTGTCGAGTTTTTTCTTCGCAACCTTTCCTTTCATTTCTACGGCGACAGCGACGATATATATATAAAACACGTGTAACAATGACTGCTCGACTTTCTTTTTAAATCGGTGGCGAGACACTTTCCTGCTAATGCCACTTCGTCTCGCCCTACACCATACAAACCGGAATCTATCCGCAAGCGATTAAGTTTCGTAAAGAAACCAACTACATTCTGTTGAGAATTACGGAACGGTGAACACAAAATGTAATGAATTAATTTCTGGCGTCGGGTGTTTTAAATTAACTTATTAATAAAACAAATAACGATCTTTACACCCGACAAGGTATTATGTCTTTTGGCAGCAAATATTGTACATCAGTTTTCTGAAATTCGCCCACATTTTTGGCTTCCTCAACAATACCATACGATGTTCTATACTTAAGGTCTGTGAATTGTCAGAAATGGTTGACATCAATCAACAATCAATTCATGACTGATGTGTTAGACCTGTTTCATTATAATTTTGATGTGCAAAATCCAAAAAACATCGTTTTTCTTCATCAGCTACCCATTTGAAGATATTGATACAGATTTATCGGTTTATTAGTTAAATGGGGTTACTAATTAGTACTCGTATAATACCATTTCCTCACATCTTGCCATGGGAAGATTGAAAAATCTGTTTCGGATTCAGAGAATAGCACTTACGTCCTTCTGAACATTTTAGCAATAATCTATCATCACACGATGAGAAGTCCATCTTATATCAAATTCGAATTCTGCCCTAGTTTCTCCTCTTAATTATGAGAGTTAGCGTTTCTGAATTACATGGTATTTGAACATTGGTTGCGATCTCTGGAAACTTGACTCATATACTCAGGGCGCATCTGGTAATGTTCCAAATGTTTAACAAGTTTTGTTTAAGTGTTTACCACATGAAAGCAATTAGTCATAGAAACCGATACACGAGTTGAAAGTGCTTTCTTGAGGTTAAAATACCTACACATTAACGCTTCCTTGTGAGTGAGAAAAATATCTGGTGACAGCAACAGTGATGAGTACATGAATTAACTGGGTTGCATGTCAGTGTTTTTTTACGAGAACGTAACAACTACTTCATTTTCTTTTATTAATGCAAGGAGCACAAATGTATTCAATGTTTGAGAGTTTTTATTGCTTTGATTAACATACTTTACATTTTTATGTTGTTTTATCTTGTAATACACTACTTCGTCCCACATTGTCATGAGTTACTTTGCTATCTTCTCTTTCTGTTATCTTGTCCATCACATTTTTCCTTTGCTCCTTTTTTCCTTTCAAGAAATAGAGATTTCTGATGAGAAAAGAATTAATTTTACACAGTGACCAGCGGCAATTTTGTGCACAAGCTTTTGATGAGGTAAACGATTCACTTGGTTTCAAGAAATTTTTTAGTTTAAAAAGGAAAGGTGTTGGTTATTAATTCCTCAATTTGAAAAAAAAAAAAAAAAAAAAAAATGACGTAGGTTTGTTGTGCATTACAATTATAAAAATTGGAATAATTTCGTTCAATGCTAGTCCACAGATGGTTTTTAAGGGATTTTCTTAGCAAAGAACTTCTACGGTGGTCTATAGGATAAAGTCGTGAAAGTGAAGTAATGAAGGTGGCCGAAAGAAGTATGTAACAACGCGCAGCTATTACATTCAAAATCTTGTTGATGAAGCTCCGGCATCTTGTTTCCCCATCGCTATGAACCAACCCCGCTTCCAGGCAGTCGTTATCCAAGCTAGGGCTTTCTCTATTGCCGAATTAAATTATCAAGATAAAGTTAACATTCATCTTTACTTCGGATTGTTGAATCTATCCGACAGCTCTTCATTACATTCGCAACCTGCAAGGATTAGATCGAGGGATGGAAAACATATTCCATAAACTAAAACTGTCTACTGCTCTTAGAACTGGAAGTGGAAACTTTAGTAGACAAAATGCTAATGCGCCAGTTCAAATCTCTTGTGCCTCAAATAAATTTAATATATTTCTAGGTTGGTCATTGTTGCCAAAGCACCCTACACCATCAATCATAAATGTTCTCTTGTCCAAAACAATCAACAAAACGCTCAACAATACATCCAGATAAAGTGCAGAAATTTACTCGTTCTACCAACTTGGCCAAATCTTTATCAATTTCATCACCCGTCAAGGATGATTGGAAATTGTTTGACGTAATGTGTCTATCTGACCGGCTTTAATGATTCCAACATTTGGAAAACAAAAATGGAAAATAGAGAACCAACTGCTGATGAATCAGGCTTAGCTTCTATATTCAAACATCCGTGTTCATTTTGCGTTAAGACCCATGGTACAAGGAAATGACCTCAATACAAGGCTATTTCCTCAAGGTTCAAATATAAAATGCTCTCTGCTGGTTTACTGTTCATTCAAATAATGCTAAAGCATGAATCGCTGATCTCCAGATCGATTTGGACAAGTGTCATAACTCCACTTGCTGATCATTGTGGAATGTATGTCGGTGAGCAGTGGCTGTTTCTGCCTTCAGGGTCTTGCATACGTGGAGAAATTTTCTGTTTATGTGTTGGACCTCCGGGTTAACTGACTCTCGTCTTCTGCCCGGAGTCTCCGACGAGGGAAGAGGAACAGCTACCTACCAACTAGCAAGTCACAGTCAGTCATAAATTCATATCTTCGAATCCACTTCAGAATCTTGGGTTTCATTTCCGTACCCGTCCGATTCATATGCAGAGCTCCAGCTTGACCAGGAAAATAAACTTCCGATGTCATCTTGCAGATCTGAACAACCCGAGAACCGGTTATTTAAAACAAGACAAAGCAAAGGAGGGCTGGTCCAACTCTGTCGCCCAGCCTACAACAGAATTTCCAACGAATCAGAAATCCAATTCAAAATTGACAACGGTACATCAGTTCGGATTCTCGACAAGGAATGATATTGTCTCCTACAGCTATCAGGTTTCGATTGACCAATGGCAAATTAAGCAATGCAGAGAGGGAGAGAGCTCTCAAATCCAACCAAACAAGAAGCACTCTAAAATGTACAATTCCACCTTTCCTAAGTACGTTATTGTAGTTTAAGTTTACAAGTTTTGGGTTCGAGCTATAAAACATCCTCGGTCAGACAATTTCTTTCGTGCGAGATTTGTACAAAAATATGAAGTTAGTAAACCAAATGGTAATGGAATGATTATTCATTTATATTATGGTAATATGATAACAGGTAAAAGAGGTAATATACACTATCGAATGAAGATGTCATCCAAATACGATTCATCACCAAGGGAATATGTACATCATAGGGTGTCCCGTGACCATCAGGTATCGATTCTATAGGTAATGTTTGACAAAAAGTGCCTCATCGACATCTTTCAAAAAGTTTTCTAATCGGAGTTACAAGATTATATTTTCAAGTTTGAGATTGAAAGAGTACCGTACACTACAGTTTTCTGAACTGGTGAAGAGCTCATCCATCTTATGGGAAATTTAAAGCCCTTTCCAACGGTGTCCTCAAATTTGAAAGTGCCCCAAAAAAGGTACTTTCGGCCATTTTTGGAAATGACTTCTACAATAGATACCTCAAGTTTGGTTGATTCGGGTTACATTTACCTCGTAATCATCCTGAGTGTCCATGATGAACTTATAGAATTTCAACTAGATTTATTCGTCATGTCACAGATTATCAAGTAATATTTTTAATCGAAAAAGAGGGAACGGCCCAAACTAAGTTGGAAGCACAAGAATGACTTGAGAAAGGTGGTATGTACCCTACACTTTTCCTTGACAGTAGCAGTATAGTGGTCGTGTTTACTAGAAGACAAATACGAAGAATCCCTTCCAGAGTTGAATGGACATTGTGATTTTCAACGATAACACGTCCGCAAACACGAACCTCGACTGTATAAATAATATTTGCACGCTACTCGACGCCCGAAGCGAAAAACGAAAGAACTTGGTTGAATTGTGATTAGAGTGCACTCGTGAGTCCTGGCGCTTTCATTCAGATGTTTGTCTTTTTTCTGGCCTTGTAACTTTTCACACGGTACGTATGTGAGTGGACGCGGTCGAACTCTTCTCCTTTGAAGGTCTGACGAAATGAAACGATTGTCACATGGAATGACCATCATATACTTCGATTAGTTTGGTATTTTCTGATCTTAAATTTCATATTCTATCATTACCAATTTATGAAGTATAAAAACGTGTAGAAAAAACTATTTTCCACCTATTCTCTTCTGTCCCAACAAATAACTTTGGATCGAAAAGGTTAAATGCAAACGAATGTAGGTACCTAAACACGTAAAGTGACCTTTTCATGGGACTTAAAGGGCAATTAGGCTGCTTGTGATTTTGATTAAGATATGAATCGGTAGCGTGAGAAAACCACATTAAAAGCTTCGTTGAATAAATTTAATGAGGATAAATAAATTAATGTTTGAAGAAGATAAGAAAAAAATTTTGTGACTATGTCAAAATTACCAAAATTTTTCGTTACTTGAGTAAAAAAGAAAAGTGTTCAGGAAATTATTGTGTAAGAGACATTGAAAGCTTTCTAAATTTTCATAGAATGTGTAGGTTAGTCGGGGATGATTTCTTACTGAATGATATACCGATTGAATCTCTGATACGACGTTTTAAAAAATCGTTCTGAAACGAAAAAAAATAATTGACATGCACAATGAAACCTTGATTTTTAACATATCGGTTATATTTTATTGAAAGGGTTAATGAAAAGTATGTCCGATTTGAATAGTGGATACACACAAATTGTAAAGTTACTATATCTACCTTACTCTACGAATAAAATAAAACTTGTATTTCGTCAGACAGCAGTAAACTTGATAACAATGAGCTTAAGATTACAGAATTGTCTAACAACATACCTATGTTGTATTAAACCAGTGACGGTAATTACAAATTTAGAGTATCCTCAAGCAAAGAAAAGTAAAATTTGAAAAGTCTTTCCAAGATTGAACTAAACTTGAATTGTTTAAATGATAAAACTAGGGCAGAAAGTGATATTTAGACATTTTCATGTCTAGGCTTCGTCACACAGGAAAGTTGACAACTATTTCGCTCCTTCATAGATCATTAAAATCTAAATTTCAAAACAAACACAGCATAACTTTTATAACATACATTGTAATGATACATTTTGGATAGGAGTGCACTAAAACATGTATTAAAATAAAATAGCTGATGTACGCATAGGAAATTGCCAAGTTCAGGTACGTATTTGTCGTTTCACTGAATACCATTTTATCGTGCAGGTTTTCACTTTAATGCTCCTTTAGAAATGTCCCCTACAAACAGCCCACCCACATATCTAGGTCAGATTTCTATTGTTTGTTGTCAGCTTTGATTAATGTGGGTTTTCGAACGGTCGAGTGGAACAGTGAGTTATTAACACATCTGCAGGAGATATAAGGGATTTATTTTATGTTGGTAACCAATTCGTATCGCCCAGGTTGTTCGCTGGTACTTTCAAGAATCGATAGAGAATAATTCATATTTTCGTGTTTGATTGTGGCATATTGAATTGGGGAGAAAGCACTACCAATACAGAGCCGATGGGTTGGGGGCGGAGAGGGCGAAGTTGCTGCCACCTGCCACCAGAGTGGGGAGTCTGCGTCTCTAATCAATAAAGCTGATTGCGAACCTCAACCTAGGCCTTCAGCTGCCTTTATCACTTTCTCATGCAGATAATCTTTTGCGATGGGATCCCGCTAGGGAGCCTTCATTTATCACAGCTGTTACTTGTCCTACCTTTTTCGTAGCTGGTGTTGCAGAGCAAGCACGTGTAACCGTCTTCGACGTCCTCTTCCTGGCCATCTCTCCCGTCCTCCTGTTCCCTGAAGAAGGCGGAGTATCCCTCACCAGTCACACGGTACGCCATTATCACAGTTCGCGAGTTTCAAGAAAAAAAAGGAGAGGTTCCCCTTAAATAACGCGGAATAATATACAACGGTATCGAGTTATGACTAGATTGACATTTCATCTACGTCTTTTTTAAGTGGTTGGTATCGTATCTATGTGTAGAAGCTCCTGCTGTGTGAGCTTATTGTCACGGACTGGGTGGTTGCCCAGGCGCCTGCGACATGGCCAACACCCCGCGAAGCTGACTCGGCCGTCACTGAAGGTTTCCAGTGATAATGATTTGAAAGGGGGCGAGTGGAGCGCGGCGTCGCGGACGCTTCTCGAAACCCGGCAAGGACCTTTTTTTTCAGGATAACTCTCCGAAGAGGATGTCCTGGGGAACCCACAAGACGGCAGGGTCATCCGAAAGAACTCAAAGCTAGGACTTCATCACGATTTAAGGAATTTTTTATGAAAAACTCATTGCAATGGCTTAAAATTTACTTAGAAATTCCAAAATTAGCTTCATGGCCATCAATTTGGAGCACTATTTCCATACAATACTTCAAATATACCCCAGGCGGCATATCTCCCTAAGAATTCGAATGAAAAAAATCGTTCTTTCACCGAAAAAACCAAGCATTTCACTAGATTGAAATGTTTGTTGGAAAACAGTTTTTGGAATGTGAAAATTAGTGGCAATTATTGGAATGTCAAAATTAACTTCTAGCAGAATATTATTTAGAAAAATTACCTATATCAACTATAAAATGGAACATTATGCAAATTTCGCAAAAAAAATCTACAACAGTTTCTCACTTTGATGTACTATAAAGTCTTGGAATATATTGAAATTTGACAAGAACACGTAGAAGCTTTAACTTGTTTCTAAAACAGAATCTTATGAAGAAAACTGTAATTTTTCTGCTGTATAGCCAAGTTTTTCAAATTTGAAAACAAATGTAATGCGTAAAATCAAATCAATCAAACGATAGACTGAATAAATTTTTTAGAAAACACTATTTTAGCACAATAAATTGCTAAACTGTCAAAAATTGGTTGATAGAATTTAATTTTTAGCTGAATATCATTTAAATAAATTATATCAACTACAAAATGGAACATTATGACAATTTTGACAAAAAATGTAACTACAGTTTTTCACTTTAACGTACTATTCAGTCTTGAAATACTTTAAAATTTGACAAAACTTATTGAAAACTGAATAAAACAGTAGTTTTTCTGCTGTATAGCCAATTTTGACAAAATTTAAAACAAATTTTATGCATAAAATCTCAAAATAATAGCTAAAAAGTCACTATTATTTGTAGAAAATCGCAGACAATTGGTTAATGGACTATGCGATCGGTTATAATAAAATAAGATGGGCGAAATCCAAAATTTTTGTTTGAACAATCGAATATTAGCTAGAACTAGTTGTTGTGCGAAATAGTTGAGTTTAGAGTTTCCTTACTCACAATGCTCAACATTTAAAACGATTTAACACGAAACTGCAGGATAATTTCACAAATTTGCTGCGTCAGGGGAACTTTTCTAAATGTATGTAACAATAATTTTATATTGTGGGAAAGAGGGACTCGAATCGAAAACTCTTAGATCTAAAACAACCCAAAAGATCGCTTGTTTTTATCCAACAAAAACATGTTATTTTAGTTTGTGTGAAAGTTAGTTTGGTACCTATGTGTTGTGAAATGTTGAATGTTCTTTTGTAGTGATAGTCAACGTTGATTTATCCTATGGACGGATTTTAGGGCTGAATTTATAAGAAAAACTCGAATATACTCCAACAATGGTAATAATAAATTTATTGTGTCTCTTATAAATTAATTGGATGAATGGAAATGGGGTTTTTGTGCAGGTGGTTTAGTGAGTTTCCATATTGAATGGCATAATACGTGTTTTTTATCAGGCGAGGAGGCCATCTGACAGGTCCATTTTTTACTCCGTAAAACGCTCATAACTCCCGTACGCTTCAGAGCAGTCTCAAATTTACTATCTCTGTAACGCAATGATTAGAAGGATTTGGATGTGACCATTCGGCCCAAACACAGTGCGAAACATCAACTATGTGATTCCATATCCATTTCACGGAGAAATTCCAGTCTGAGGGTGGAAAACAAATGAGGCACGCTATTCATTCTTAGTTATATCAAGCCATCGCTACTTTATCGTGCAACATTACGAAGACGGAGCACACATTTGTGAATTACCAATTTTTTGTACTGTTTACAAACCATTTGTAACTTTCTAAACAATCTTCCGGAATTAAAACTTTTCCCAATTTATACCCATCGAACTTTTGCTTTTTTTATCCTTAGGATTCCACGTATGCTGTTTTCCAAAATTCTTAACGTTTTTTCGCCTACTAAATGAAATGCCTCCATGAAATCGATACGGGATCTTTAAGTTAACGATACCACTAAAAAGCTTGATTAAATTTGAGAGTTTTCCCGTGATTAATATCTTTAGAAGGTATGTTTCTTTAGAATTTGAGCCAAAAAGTCAAGCAATTTCAGAAACTTGAAAAGAAAAAGATTTGTTTTGATGCAAACATTTGGACAGCGATTAGGGTCCTTCCAAGGTAGTTTTTGAAGAAAAAAAGTAGGAAAAAAAAAGATTTTAAGAAGAAAAATCCATGTTTTTATGGCAAAACGTCATTAAAAAAAAAACCATTAAAAAATCTTATTTTGGAGAGGGATTGGAGATTTTAGTTTATTCAGGATGTGACGTTATTTTGTATTCCATTCACTGATTTTGTTTGTAGCACCTACTGTTATTTGAGTGTAATTCAAGGAATAGAAAATATAATTTAAGGAGTGTAACATTATCCCGAAGGTTCTTGATATGAGCCCGTAACATTCGGAATATTGAGAAATGTTCAGAAGGCTGTGGACAAGGAATGTCAACTTCCCAGAACCGCTCGCTTAGTTGAGATTCTCAAGTTCGGAGCGGATGACAGCGAGGACGTGATGACCGGTTGGTCGAGTCTTCTCTGGAGAAAATTGCTCAGCTGTTCAGCTCACGTCTCGTTCCAATGCGATGCATCCCCGTCAAAAATTATGCATACAACCTAAGATCGCAAAGCGATCAAGCGAAGTGAATTCTTTGGAGGGAACATCCCGAGTGTCTCGGCTGCAAGGATTAGATATTCCCATTAGTCGTGTGGGACTCACACGTGACGGCTAAATGACAGTCAGGTCAAAAAATCGGGGTTTTCCTAGTCGGAGATTTTATTCTCAATATTTTATGAAGCTTCAGCGAAATGATGCCCCAAAGCTGTTGATAGGGCCCCTTCACTGATCCCCTTCACCAAAGAATTAAACCTGTTTAAGGTAGAAGAGATCGGAAAAATAATGGAGATTGCCAAACTTTGTGTTGAGTTAAAACGTCCAAAAAACTTCTCTAATCTCTGTTATGTGCCCATTTCAAAACGGCTGCGTCGCATATACAATTATCAACACTGAAACTGAATTAGGAGGACCATCAAGGGTCCTACCCGGACAATATTTAAAAAATTCATCAAAGGCTGTTAATAATTGTATGTGTTATGAATGATTCAAGGAATTTCAAGTTAGCATTAAGTGCGTGTTTTTTTTAACAAAGGCGGAGGCGGTTTACCTACCATCAAAAGAAAAAAATTAAATAAACCATGTTAAAAAGTTAGGATTACTCAAAGGCTTACCCAGCATTGTGGAAGCAGAGGATGATGGGAGGAGGGAAGAGAAAGATGAAAGGAGGCGCCGATATAAAAGAGCCCTCAAGGATGCGGGTTGTGATACCACGAAGCACACCAAACGAGAAGCCCAACTCGAATTGACATTTGATATCGCTGTTTCTCCTCGAAAAAGAGGACGACGTCCTGTGAAATTGTCACAGGAAGATTCGGCGGATATTCTGACTCTCACAACCGACTCCTCGAAACTCGCTTGATTTTCCAATCGGACGAGTAAGGAATAGCTTTTAGAATAATAACAACGGAATCGACCAGAAACAAGCTTGGGGAATGTCGAATAATAGATTAGTAGAGCCCGTTCTAATAGGATTATGAGTGGAAATATTATAGGTGCCTTCTGCAATACAGTTTCTACAGACCAATTCGTCTGCCAGGGAGTCTCCTTTTTTGCAACTTTCTTTGTTAGGCTACCTTAATAAGTAGGCATCATCTCCGAAGCTCGGCCAGGAGTCACTCCACTTAAATGTGCTTAAATAAGCAACTTATTCTGTATAATTTGAACCTTATTCGCGAAAGATTTAGCAACAGAACCCTACAGAACGAAACCGTACTTAGTTATTGAAAATGCTAAACCATAATACACTATTTTAAGTTGATTTTTCGAAAGAAAATTTCGGGGCTCCTTAAACACATAAAAAAGTTTTCGTAGTCTATTTATAAGTTCAACTATATGCTTTTTATAACTCAGGAGGTTTTCAATTATTATACCCAAATACTTAAATTGTCACAACAAGGAAGCGTAATACAACTACACCTGGCTATACAGTTAGCGCACAAAACTAGACACACAGGCGCACAACAACTAGTTGGGAAAACTTTATAACCAATGGAAAATCAGAGGACCGAGGTTTTCTCAACGTTCAGCCATAACGTATATACGTCAAACCAGCATTCATTTTCATAACATTTTACATAGCATCCAAATCTGCAATGAAAATTTAAGATTGATCTTTAAAAAAAAAACTCCCTGTCAATTACGCACGAATGCGCAATTTTGTCGTTTTCAAAATGGGAAATTAGTCGACCGAAAGTTAAAGAAAATAAGGTGGGAGGGGGGGTGGACACCCTTTATATAGCTCCTAGATAAGAAATTACCTAATAGTAATCGTAGTCAAAAGTTGGGATTTTCTCAATGGTTAAGTTGGGAAAAATGAATGGTAGAGTCGGGAAATTTTGAGCCCTCCCCCCACTATTTTAGTCTGGCGACGCCCTTGTGTGGATATATATTCTTTTTATTTGAGGTGAGGGGTTAGGGTTTGAGAGGAGGGGGGCTGTTTGTTTGACAGTTTATGTCAATGAAAAAAAGTTGAACGGAATATGAAAGATCTGCAAAGGAAAAGTTGTATTCTACGCATGAAAGGTTGAATTCATTGTGAAAAAGGTGGAATTACCCGGGATAGTTCGATATCCAATGAACGTGGTATCTGCGATATCTGCTGCAACGTACACCGCCATTAAAATTCTGAATAGGTATTGTTATTTGTTTAATTTATCCAGAAATAATATCCCACCATCAATTAATCATTAATTACATTATACAGGGTGTCCCACAAGTTGTACCCCCCCCCCCCCCTCCTAAAATCGTCAAAGTAGGAGTTAACAAGACAATTTTTTTTTAATCTTCTGCGTGGAACTTTGCGTGCTCACTGAACCGGTTACGCGCAATTAAAAAAATTGGTTGAGGGGTCAAATTTTCATGAAATCTTGGGTAGAATCCGAATCTGCAATAAAAAATGGGGGTTCTCATTTAAAATAAGAAAGTTAGTGTCAATTGCGCATTGTTGCGCAGTTGCGCGGAGTGCGCAAATATGAAATTTGAGATTCTTGGAAAAAAATATGAAGATTCCAAAGAAAATTTTCTTGTTTACTCCCATTTTGACGATTTTAGGAGGGGGGGGGGGGACAACTCGTGGGACACCCTGTATATTAATTTAAATTGTATTAGTATTAAAGTTTAATGTTACTAAAACTTCAATTAGAAAACGTTGCTAATTCTAACATATGGGTTTACCATTTTCAATGAGCCGTTTTACGGAGATCACTGGACTAGTAGATAAATATTAAACGGTTTGTGTGGTCATTATCTAAATATAACTTGATAGGTACCAATCATGGGGGAACAGATCAAGTGTTGAATGTGGCAAAAATTAATTAAAATATCCGTAAATCAGTGATCTATGTGTATTAGATGTAGTCAGTAGTACATTATCTAAACTCGGAGCTTCCATCTCCTATCTTGTTTACTCTCGATGCCATAAAGAGGACCCATTTACATTACAGTACGTTAGATCGATTAGGAAGAAAATTAGCGAAAAAGCAAGCTGATCACTATATACCTTAAACATAATATTCCGTGAACATTAACTTACACTCAGCCAATATCAACACATATTGCTCATGAAAATCAGGACGCCAGACCATGGGTCGTTCCATATCCTTCAATATGTTTCGTTGAAAATCCCTAGATTCACATCACTCAAAATCCATCAAGCATAACTTCATTATTGTCTAGTCTTTGGATATTACTCAAAATCTAAAAGTAGATGGGAAATAAAGATTTAATTATGCCGTACATGAGTTTCATTAGATCATTACATTCATTATTACAGTAGTTGCTGCCACAGAGAAGTAGATCACTAACAGGTTGCTGCGTACATGGCACCTCAAATCCTAATAATGAGAATGACTCCTCCAATTTGGATTATACTTTCAAATTTTGAAGGATTATTTATTTGATGGCTGTAGATGTAGTCGAATCAACTTCATGACTCCCGACCCACTGATAGCTTTTACGCGGGCGCAAGCATATCATCTATCAGTGTAATTTTAAGATGAAAGTGAAGATTGACAGTGTGATTTTATCATGGGCGAATTGAGAACGAATCGTGTTGTTTCATTGAGCACTAAACTTGTTTCGTATGAAAACTTCGGTAGGACGCACGGTTGAGGAACTACAATAGGGAAATAAGAATAAGTCAAATTGTAGCGGTCTTAATGTGACTTCCATCGTAAAAAGTCATGTGATTTTGAAGAAAGACGCTTATTCCCTGTTCCAGCATAAAGAGTATCATCCGTTAGAAAACACATTGGGATAAATTGTCATTTGGTTAGAAGCTGATTTCAGAATTAGTAACAAGGTATAAACTGTGAGGACGGGCATACTAAAAAAGTTCACCCCTGAAGTAGGCTACACTGCTAAACCGTCAAGTGTTGCGGGCTTACTCTACACTGTCACTTGCAGGAAGGTTGTATTCCACAGCCGAGCGGCGATGCAAGCTACGCCTCTTACATTAATTTGTTTTACAGCTATTGATAATAAATTATTATTGAGGCCTTAGTAGGCAGTGAAGGCGGTTGCGATCATCGACCGACTTACAATATCATTTCGAGGTTGGATTTATGCTCAATAACAAGAAGCAGAATGAATTAATTAGCTCTGAGCAAGTTAGGTGGGCAGTATGACTTTCTCAGGAACAGTGATATGGCCTCACTAGATTAGTTAAAGAACAAATGATGATTAAAAATCATTCAATGAAATACAGATCATCAATGTAAGTTAATACTCGAAATTAGACAAGAATTCAAGTCTATGCATCCGCCTAAACCCTCATCAATCCAACGGTTTTCACCTTCTAAGGATGAACCAATTAAGCACTAACAACCACAATCAAGTTTTGATAAAATTTGGGATGAAATTGATAGGAAACTGTCCTGAGTCTTGAATCCAAGGACCTCAAAATTTGAACGAATGATAGATCGCAAGAAATTGTTGTTTCGAGAAATTCAGGCTTTTTTATTGCCTCAAAATTTATTTCAAGCTACTAGTTACAAAGTTTCACCACAGAAAATGAACGGAGATAAAATTTACAGGGCACCATCCTAAATTTGAACAAAATCGGATTGGTCAATCGTACAAAATCGACCTTTTAAGAAAAATCACGAGTTGGCATACGCTGTTATTAGTATATAAATTTCCGTTTTGGGGAGTGACCAAGAATTGACACAGATACATAACCCAAGTCGATTAGCGAACTCTGAAACGAAGAAAGCAAGCGGGCATTTCATTTTTGAAGGACACAATTTTATCTACTTCTCAGACAAATTTAGCGAAGTAGTAGCAAAATGGTTTAAGATAATTTCTCAATGCGATCTTGGACTTGGGATTCGTTTTCAAAATCTCGTACATGATTTTGCATGGTTACAGTCAAGGAAAACTTTCCCATCCTCCTACATTTAATCCTTAGGAAAGTTGTGTAGCTTTCAGTGGTTGAGTGAGATTTTGTCCTAGTCAGCTCGACTCTATCTGGAGCTCGATGGATGATAGATTCCCACGAATCTGAGCAACGGAATCATTCAATACCTGCGGAGGCTCCAAAGGTAGGCAACTAGTTTTCTGGGTCCGTTCGACGACGGGGCGAAACCGGTATATCCCCTGGCTCATCCGATATAACCCTCAATTACCTACCTTCTCTCCCGAGCCCAGCCGATATTTGGGCTACCTTCCATCGAGAGGTGATCAGATCCCGGATTGCTCGGGGGATAATGATTCGACCTTGAACGAGGTCGTTTCAACGAAAGACCGCCGGAGGGAAAAAACCAACAGCTAACGAAAGAGTGAGAAAGTTTGCGGGAGCGAATCACAAATTAAGACAAGAAATACCTTTCGAGATAGTTTTTCTCGTTTGGTAGTGATGTTGGGGGTTTTCAAGGTGACATCACTTTGGATGGGCATTTAATTGTTATCTGTTCGATATATTCCATCCATGAATCACCCATCAATATTTTTCTAGGGGCCTGGCAACTATAACGAAAAACAACTACCAAATTGTGCGACTGTAGCTCAGTGACTTATTGCAGCCGGAAGGTGAAGAATAAGTTGATAGAACAAATTTCAAGTCAACTAATTGTTTAGAAATGCATTTTATTGAATTTTGGTTTATTTTTCAATAATAAACCATTGAAATCGCTCTTGAAAAAAAAAATGTCTAACCCCCCCCCCTTCACGTTTCAAATCCACACAATCCAAATCTGCAATAAAAATTTTTCCGTCCGTCCGCCGTACGCACGATTTCTCCCAAAAGTCTGGATCAAAAAATCTGAAATTTTCAGGAAAAATCCATGTTGGTCCGACAACGCCCCAATTCTTTAGCCAGCTATCTCACTTAATTTAAAGTGCCATTTAAGAGTTGTCAAAGTTTTGTGAAATCCGTAAAAACCTCAAAAAAAAAAAGCAAGGCGGCCTAAATGTGGACTTTTTTTGAAGAACACTCCACGAGGAATCGAATGAGCCCCTCCCCAGGTCTGTAGCTCAAACCGTTCCCGATGTCTTGGCCCGATTTATGGTGCCAACATTTGCATCCACATTCACTACATCACTAGGTTACTGCAATCAAAACAAAAACAACGGCGTTTTTTTGTTTGTTTTGATTGCAGTAACCTAGTGATTTAGTGAATGTGGATACTGGAGTGAACTCCTAAAAGGGTTCATAGCCGATACACGGGTTGGAACATTCTGATATGCATGAAACGCTGCAAATTCTTTCACTGGGGTTAATTATTCAATTTCGTTCATTTGGCGTGCATTCATGATTTGAATTTCTACTAAGCTTTGGAGTGTGCGTGTTTCAAAGGTGATAGAGCGATTATTGAATTTCAGGAGATATGCATAGAGCACGTAAATCTGTTCTCAACCAAAATACCTATTTGGATTGATTAGCTGATCATATTTGTGTGCCTCCTGAAATTCAATAATCGCTCTATCACCTGTGAAACACACTCTTTTAAAGGCATCTAGAATAGACAAGACAAGATATGGAGTTTTTCGTTAATTTGATTAGTTGTAAATTAAGTGTTTTATATACTTGAATGTGTCACTTCAAATGACAACTGTCATTAAGAAAAACTACACCATTCTCTCGTGCAAAAATCAAGCATTCTAAGAGAAAATTTGAGTTTGTTGGACATCGCTTTTTGAGCACAGGGAATTGATCCATTCCTAAAAAGTTGAAATGGAAAAAACAGTTGAAAATCGATGAGCTCATATTTTTAGTAGAATGATATAATGAAAGTTTGGAAGCTGTGAACGAACATAAAAAAATGTAAGCTCAAACTACTGCTGAAGGATGTAATTAAATTGGACTAAAATATATGATTTCATTAAAACAAGTTGTTAAAAATGAGAAAATGTGAAAAATTGAAAATCTTTGAATTCAACCAAATGAACTAGGTACACTGCTAATTCACTTTCAAAACGTCAATACTCCATCTCTGTAAAAAACCAGTTTGAGAGAAATACTCTGAAAATTCGACCATCTAATCGTGCAGTACGACTGGACCTTTTTTATTGATTTTTTTTTCACGATTTTGTTCGTTTTAAATTTGAACGATTTAATATGTCAGAATGTGCTGTCCAAGGAGCTCAACTGTTCTTTTGGGATTTTAAATGATTTGGCGATAGAACGGATTTCTTTAATCTCAATCCTGAGATAAATTTTCGGCAGAAAAGTTTGAAAATTGTTGTAGCCGCTACAGTAGCTTTTAATTTTCTGCAAAAATAAGATAAACATCGCCTCAATAATGGGAGTTAATATTTCCTGATTCCCTGGCGGTATTCATACATCGAAACTACCTTTGTAGTACAATGAACCTGGTACGGTTTCGCGATAGGTGAAACCAAATGTAGGTATTCCTCGAACAAATAGGCGATAGTAGGTAAGCTACTTCGACTTGACAATCATCCACGATATTTGGGGTTGAGCATAAATGTGTAATCTACATGTTCGCCAATTCATCGCATGGGTTAACCCACAAGCATGCAATAATTAAAGCTATTTCTCACCTGATAAGAGTGTCTGCTCATTTTGGAAGTAATTTTTCTTGGAGACAATGTGGTGATAACGGTACATAACGCAATGGGGGCGTTTCAAACTTCAATTCCCGGTCAAACTATATCACACTATGGTTCTATCACACACGAAGGGAAATGGTCACGCGATGAGTTATAATTACGTACAAGTTGGTACATGAATGATTATTATTCGCAATGGCTAATAAAAGGTTAAATCGGACCGTTATATAGTGAAAAACCCAGAAAATGTCGGTGAGGAGCTGAAAGGCGGGATACGCAGATGGAGGCGAGGGGCGAACTGGGGCCGGAGAATGCTGGGACGAGTGAGTCAGAAAAACCGCGTGTCGGATCTTGGCCAGTAGTTGTGTTAATTATCAACCACCTTGAACTCTCTGGCTACTGGTAACGGACAACATCGAGGGCAGAATCCGCGGGAATCAAGATTAGATTAGCTCCAGCACTGTGTTTATGTTGTGAGATAGGGTAACACTGTGTGATTGGCCGGCACGAGATGGAGTAGGTCTGGGAGCCGTATTGTTACTCTTGACCCCGCTGAAGCTGCACCAGGACTAGTTTCTACAAATAAATATTCAAGGAGGAAACGTTTGGAATGTTTCGTCTTGCTTTAGGTTTTCGATTCATAAGACTTAGCAGACTTGAGCCTCCTTTGACCGAACTTTCCGAAACTATCACATGACATTCATGTTGGACTTCTTTGAAATTTGAGCATTTTGTGTGAAAAAACGCTGCAAATTCTTTCACTGGGGTTTATTATTCAATTGGCTTGCGTTCATCATTTGAATTTCTTTAAGCTTTGGAGTGTGCGTGTTTCACAGGATAGGGCGATTATTGAATTTCAGGAGATATACAAGGAGCACGTGAATCTGTTCTCGACCAAAATACCTATTTGGATTGATCAGTTGATCATATTTGTGTGCCTCCTGAAATTCAATAATCGCCCTATCCTGTGAAACACGCAGACTCCAAAGCTTAGTAGAAATTCAAATCATGAACGCAAGCCGATTGAATAATAAACCCCGGTGAAAGAATTTGCAGCGTTTTTTATTGAACCTCAATACCCCCCCACAATAAAAACATCTATTATTTATCAAGTCCTTTGGCACTCGTATTGCGTTAAAACTTCCCCAAATTCAAATTTAAACGATGTAGCCAAAGGTAGACAGATGTAGAGGGGGCACACAAATATCATCAACTGATCAATCCAAATAGGTGTTTTGGATGAGAACCGATTTACGTCGTCTATGCATATCTCCTGAAATTCAATAATCGCTCTGTCACCTGTAAAACACGCACACTCCGAAGCTTAGTAACATTCAAATCATGAACGCAAGCCAATTGAGTAATAAACCCCAGTGAAAGAATACTTATTTACCCCAGTAATAATATTGAATAATAAACCCCAGTAATAATATTGAATAATATTTACCTATATATTATCAGAATGCTTCAACCCGTGTATCGGCTACTAACTACACTACAAGTATTCACATCGGCTATCACTCCAGTATCCACATTCACTACAACTCGACGCTATCGGCCGGACATCACTAGGTTACAAACAAACAATAATAAACGAAAAAACGCAAATGTTGGCACCATAAATCGGGCCATACATCGGGAATGGTTTGACCTACGGACGTGGGGAAGGGCTCATTCGATTCCTAATGGTATGTTCTTCAAATAGGAAAATTCAAGTGTTGTATGTTCTTCAAGTTTTACAGCCCTTAAAGGGCACTTTAAATTGAGTGAGGGAGCTGGCTCAAGAATTGGGGCGTCGTCGGACCAAGATGGATTTTTCCTGAAAATTTTAGATTTTTTGCTCCAGCCGTTTCGGAGATATCGTGCGTACGGCGTGCGGCGGACGGACGGAAATTTTTTTATTGCAGATTCGGATTCTACACCCTTTGAAACGTAAACCATGAAATTTTCAGGGGGGGGTTAGAATTTTTTTTTTCAAGAGCGATTACAATGGTTTATTATTGAATAATAAACCAACAAATTTTTAATTATTAATTTTATGAATAAAACACTTGAACTAAATACACCGCTCTTCAAAATTAAGGGATCACCTGAAAAAAAAAAAAAAAAAAGTGCTAGCTTGCAGATGACGTCAAAAAGTCCAGAGCTGAATATTTTTCCACCGGATTCTGTCTGTCGAAAAGTTGAGTAGTCGAGATAGAAAGGATGAACAACGAGACGACCGGACATTTCTAAAGAAAATTACATAAGAGCGCTTTTTGTATGAAAAAAAGAGAAAAAATATACTGATTGAAATATATTAGTAAGTAATGCATGCATTACAGGCACATGATGTCCGGTGTTCATACGTATCATCACTTATAAACATGGTTTTAAACACATAATGAGTATTTTTTAAAAACCAGACCAAATTCTTAACTGAACCATAAAAGAGCGAAAATCGGCTGGGAATGTTAGTAGGTATGAGTATCGGTTGAATTAATAGGGCATAATCCGAAATAGGCCACAATTTCCAAGCTTTAATGTACTAGAGTTTTGTAAGACAATAAAAAAGGAAAGAATGAAGACGCCGATTAATCAGTATTATCAACTTCATCAAAATCGGATGAAAACAATGAGGATGAAGCTAAGTTGAAAAGATCTGCGGACAACTCTAGCAAAATGCACATGGAAATCTTGATTTAGGAGGGAAAAGTGTTCATCCCCTGAAAGTGTTATTTCTATATCCAGATTTTATTATATTCAAATTAATATTTATTAAAGTTGATAATTCTTCAAATTTACTCTCTAGGGTTGATAGAGGATGATGCCGATGGTTCAGGTCCAAGTAGTTAAGACAAAAGTTTAAGGAATGTGGCTCCAAAATCCAACATCGATCCGAGATGTGACAGTAATCTTGGCATCTTGATCAGGCAACCTTATTATATTTAAGGATTCATCTATCAAAATTGCAATTTCAAAAACTCTTGATGCTTTAGTTTGATCCAGATAGAAATTAGTTCCGCTAATTATCCTTTCTCTTACAAATCGCCGGTCTGTCCTTAAAGGCTTGGATGCTACAAGTGACTGGAGAGAGACCTGGTTGCAAGATGGATGCTGCTGTCGGAATGTACAAGTCATACCGCCGTCTTCGATCGATTTTGTCTTAACTCATTTAAGTGAAGCGTAAGTAGGCCTAGATATAAGCCTAGATGTTTTATTTCGTCTAGTTAAATTTCAGTTGATCTATTCGTGTTCTTGTTGATATTCCGATACCAGCTTTTGTTTCGTACTAGCAAAGTTTTAGTGTTTAAGGAATTTTACTCATGATGGCGTCAACGTATTACGTTTGGTATATTTTGATGTTGGTGCTCACGGAGTTATATTTAAGACGAAGTCATTCTAGATGTCAATTACAAAGTAAGGCACACTGATCAGCTAGAGGCTGTTGAGGCTAATTTCTTCCCCAATCGATCCACAGCGCTGAAATATAAATGGTGCTCTTTTCACAATTAAAATTAAAACTCATGGAAGTGCCAAGTTTTAATAATGTACCACAGGTTTATTGTATCTTGCTAAATTTCTATCGGATTTCTACCCTTCGCCACATTCTCGAAGACTAATTTAAAGGCAGGTTGGAATGGAAACCGCAAAATTACCTGATGCGCTTTCACTATCTTCGAGTTGATGCAATGTGGTAATCCGCTTCATTAAACCAAGTTTTGTATTAAAAGAAAGCTATTAGAATGAGTATATCCGTCCGGAAGGGATCCATTGAGAAGTTTCTCCGCATATATCTGCAGTGCGGTGGCAAAACCCTGTTTTCTAATGCTTTTTGTGAAGCATAAATTAGACTTTGTGCATATTTATGTACGTATTAGAGTATGATAGTTTATTGATGATATTACATCTAAGAATATTATTGACAAAACGCGTATTATTATTTTAAAAACAGATTCACCTTCTGCGATGCAGTTGACCGGTATACATGAATGAGTTTTGAACTCAGTAAATAACAAGTTCCAACTCAAATAACTTGATTATTTTAAGCTGTCTCAACGAATTATGATATCAATTATCACAAGAAATAATGTATAGAATAACCATAGAATTTAAAAGAGTGAATAGATACTTCATATCAATAATACAACAGTTAGGAAAAAATAAAATCAGATTAGTTTGGCAAAAGAGTGAATAGATACTTCATCATCATTAATACAATCAATCATTAATTTCAACAGTCAAAAAATCAACAAACCAATAAATGCCTGATAGATATAAAAATGATTACATAAGGAATCATTACCTCTGTACCAGTCTTGTCCCTCCTATGCCTAAGACTATTAGAAGTAGTTCAAGGTACAATATCTGAACTCCGTACCTTGCGATTGCATTCTTGATGCTCCAAATCTTACATATTCCCAATTCCTCAACCTTAGGTTTCTAGAAACGTTTTCACCTAACCATAGCCATATACACTCATTTTTGAAACACGATTTTGTTGTTATGAGGCGATAAGCTGATTTCTTCTCAAATTCAACTCCGAAAACATCATCGATTTACTAGTCCCTCTGTATTCAACATGAGCTGAAATCTAAATACCAAAACTGGTGCAATATGTACTGTATATCGACATAGACGTTGAAACACACGAACGGAACAACAAAAATTTGACGAGATAAAGAATTTTCTTGTTAAACTTAATCTCGTCAAAGTTTTATAACACCTACCTGTGCTTCACCAATGCAAATATATGTTAAAAAAGCAGATTTCAAAAGGAACTCTTGAAGATTCATTGAAATTATACTAGTTGGAATTAGGTAATTTTTAACATGAACATGTTTTTAGCATCAAGCGTTATACAGAAAGTGTCACGAAATTGTTCTGATAGTTTTCACGTACAACCGAGCTGTTTCGAGGGAAATGAAAGTTGTTCAGTTTTCGACGGACGAAAATCGTTCTCCATTCGTGCTTCACCAATGCGTGATTTAATTTTATGTATGTTAATATAGATGTAAAACAATGCAGATTTCAAAAGGAACTCTTGAAAATTCATTGAAATTAGTTGAAAAAGTTGATTCTTTCGTCACAATTTATAAGGTAATTTTTTTATGTACAATCATATTCAATTCCGCGTTTACCTTCTTGTATTCTGTCAAAAGTTTAGCCCTTAGGGAGAGTATACGGAGGGTACAGAGTGAAACAATCCGAGTAGGCTCATTCTAGTCTCTGAAGGGATAATGAACATAAAAACATTATTATTTCAAAAGTTTTCGATATTCCGATTTTTCAATACTTCAGTCCTATGATTTCACCCTTTATGATTGACAAAAAGGGATGCTTAAAACTCAGTTTTTTGACCAGTCATTTTTGATCAGCTTCAACAGCTTTGAGTCAGGTGTTTTTGAAAAAAGTCCGGACAAACCCATTTAAATATACACGGGTTAATATCTTGAAGCCATTATCTTTTCTTCTAGATTCTACTAACATTTGAGGTTAACAATTTAACTAAAAACTGTGGTTATGCCCTAATTATAACAGGAATATACCATCAAGGACTTTGCAAGCGCGGTTGAATTTATCAAAAAATGATAAGGGGTTTTCAATAAATAAGGAAAAGGGTCTCATTGTGTTTTTACTTTCCTGGAAATCGCGTAGTAAGAAGGATAGTCCTGCATTTATGTAACACCCTGAATAAGCCGCAAGAAGGACAATGAGCTCCCACGCTCAGGATTCACATTCACGGTAGGGCATAGATGACATTGTCCGTAGCTGCAATCCCTACCCTAATTGCCCTAATGGGACACGACACTGTGCATTTTACTGCCCAAGGTGGATAAATCTCAACGCAACCAGCTTTGGGCGAAACTGCAATCCCACATGAACGTGATACCTAACGATTTAATTCTAATAGATTCATTGTTTACATCTGCGTGTGCTATTATGGTGGGATCCTACTGACCGATATCACACGAAGTAATTCCATTGAGTAGTTCCCAGAGATCTTTCGGACCGGTCTTCAGATGGACACTACTAGTCTACTGTAATTGATACAAGGATAGGTCAGTACGCATGCGCAAATGTATAACCTCCCATAACCTGGATTCTGGTTCACAAGACAAGGCACATGCTACTACTTGAAAACGTACTTGGAAGTAATCTCAAGGAAACCGTGAATTCTGAAACCCTAATCGAACAAGGGCTACAAATAAGTGGTCATTCAAGTATCCGTTCAAAAACTAAATTCATGGCGAGATTAAGACGTTTCAGGTTTTTTGGATTCAAGATGGCCTTCGAGTTGATGAATGCTCTTACTTCCTTATTGACTGGAACAGATAAGAGTCATAGATAACATCTAGAGTGATTTGATGTAAAAATGTCAATACATGTGGCGCTGCGCTTTAGGATCAAATGAACATTTAGTTTATGAACAAGGATTTGCTGGTAGTAACGCTTCCAAGATTTAGGGAAACATCTCCAAAGAATTCAAATATTCTAGGAAATCCAATGTAGAGGAGATTGATAACTCCAGCTGAGCAGGGCAACCCTGGGTGACTAAGGAAAGGGGTGAAATCTTAAATGGTTTTCAAGAACTGCCAACTTTCAAATTTGGTTTGCCTAATTCTCCAAATTCAAATTACACCATGTTTTCTTGAAAGTAAGAACGTAAATATTTGTTATTCTTTGGGAACCACTGTATAATATACTGCAATAGCTAGAACACTGTTGTAAATTTATTGGTTAAACACTGTAGGGACCTGACTCCACTATTTCAACAGCTATGAGGGCTGTGGCCCGTTTGCATGTTCGGTGGCCAAATATGGACAAGTCTATTGAATTATTTTTGAAGACTTGATCGTCTTGTCAGAAAAACTGACCTTGGGACCCAGGGTCGCCTGTCTGTTCGTGGAACGTCCCTGCAGAAGTTTGGACTCGGCTACATATAGACTTTCCAGAGGCTTTTGAGGGTCATAGTTGGCTAATTGTAGATGCAACTAGTAAGTGGCAGGAGGTCGTCCCCATGAAACAACACACTACTGATAGGACAGTTTCAGCTTTAGACGAGATCTTCGCAAGGTTTGGCCTGCCTAGAGTAATTTGTTTGGACAATGGCCCACAGTTTACATCCCAACAGTTTGTTAACTTCTGTGCCACCAACAACATCAATCATGTCAGGGCAACCCCATACCATCCTCAGTCAAATGGACTACTTAACTGAGAGAGCAGTGAATACGTTCAAGCACGGAATGAGTACATCTAAATGTGATTGTAATCTACGAGCAAGATTAGCAAAATATCTCTCCTCCTACAGGGCATCTACACGTTACTCGACAAATCGATCACCTGCGATGCTGATGATTGGCTCGGTTGTTCTTCTGAAACTTGATCTTTCAGCCCATCTGGATGAAACCTTACAGAAACAACAGAAAAGCACATCCGTTCTGAAGAAATTCAGAGGATTCACCCAAGCTACTGTGCTGAAAGGAACAGGCCCTTTGTCTTACTTGGTGTTACTGGATGGGTTGGAGAGAAGGCTTCTTGAGGATCAGATGTGGAAGGGTTTCAAATAGCTTGAGGAGGGAGAATTGTTGGGATTTGAGTCAACTACTTCAACAGCTGATGATGCATCTTGTTAAAAATCAGATAATCTTGTGATTGATGATTTAAAATAGAATCATTACAATTCTCGCGTGCAGCAAGTAATTTCATTCTGTAATAAATAGGAAAAAAGTAGAATACTCCTTCTGCTGTAATAAGCTCAAACACACTGCTTGCTAGGTCCTTGCTAGTCGGAATGGTAATCAACATCAGTATCATCTTATCATTTGGCAGTTCGAATGATGTTTTGTAATATTTATTGTTTGATGTGAACATTTACAAAATATGTAGCGTTTACGATATTTTCCTTTGACTTGGAGTTTTATGTCTAAAACTTTAGGAATTTTTGTAGTCAGACGAGCATATTTGTCTGAAAATTTTCCATCTCGTTTCCAATGAGATAAGTCGACAAGAAATGACCGGTGAGAAAATAAAAGTCAGGAGTCGTTGTAGATAGATTGTTTCAACGACAGAAAATGTTGATTTTGTAACTTTTAAAGACCTAGCGATTTCCAACGGAAATTTGCAAAAATGCAGCATGATGTGAAGTCTTGCATCTTTCATGTTTCATTGACTAAAAAACTATTGAACTGCCTTGATTGAAGAAGTACACAAGTGGAATTCATACAGAGGTTATTGAATCTTCTCATTGGCTGTTGTCAGTCGAAACATTTCATTCCCTAGGAGTGACTATGAGAAATCAAAGTTGTGTCACACGAAATAGTCGGGCTCGTTTCTATTTGAGTTTCGTTTCGAAACTCGTTTCTTTTTGCCTTCAGAAAGGTCTGCACCCTCCGGGCTTTCTCTAACAACGGGGACGTTCAAATATTTTTTCGGCATCCCAATGAAGTTGAACCCTATTGAAATCAGCTCCATTTCCATGTGGTGGCCTCAAGAAACCAAGTTATGCGCATTTCTAAACTTCATTGTTGTATTATGGAGAAGCTCCCAGTCTCATTTGGCAATTTTCTTTGTCGCCGGTTTGTTCAGAGGAGTGTAGTCTTCAACATCGCAGGAAAATAGGCTGATTTGAATGACCGTCATCTGTTAAACTAATACGGAATTCTTTAGCTTCACCTCTTCTCTGCTTATATCACATGTGACATTCTAAAGCATTTAAGTAACTAGTTATTGTGATGTTGTTTCTTCTTTAGTATATGATGTTACCTTCATCTTTTTGTTTGAAAAAAGAAGGAATTCTTCATTAAATTTTGAGGAGAAGCAGCATTGGCGTGACACAGGTGCAGGGCAGAGATTTTGAGTATTCTGATTTCAAAGCTCTGTCAACAACTTGAGCCTCAGCACCTTCGAATTATGAATTGGAAGTTTCGGTCGTAAGTTCGCCCATCTTCAAGAGGTGTAGAGTGACCTGTTAGTCCTTAATAATGGCAAGACTTAGGTTTTGAAAATTGATAGCTGGAGCACGTATTTCCTGGCTGGTACATGTGCGAGCGTTGTCACAGGCTATCAGGAGGGTGGTGCATTAGCTCTCCTTACCAAAAATCATAAGAATGTACTATAATAGTCCATTCGAATAACGATTGTGATGTGTTTTTTTTTTCTAGAACATTTATTTTCCCCTCCGAATTCCATTGTTACAGTTTTTGATGGATATGGCTAGTTGGCCTTTCCCGGTTCTTGGATCGGTCGACTTGGGAGATGAATCAGAGGCATTCAAGCGTCTGAATGATCCCCTGAGCGTGGCGGAGCATTATTCCGCATTCAGCTCAATGGAAGGGGCAACTACACCATTCCATCACGTCACAACTGTTCTCTAACAAGAGAAAACGTACGGCTTCTCTTATGGATTTTCACAGTGTTTCTTATTCAAGTAAAAGAAGTGATCCATCTTCCAAACTCAGATAGGTACCTCACCTCTTTTCTGCAGCCCCAGAGTTGCAGTGTACCTCCCTTATGACTACAAATCATATTTTTAATGTCAACCATCCAGCTACCGTAGTCACTAGCTTATCCAATATTTGGGGAAACCCAAACGCTTCGTGAAACACAACGCTTTGAAGGTATCAGAGTTGCAAATGAACCACGTACTTAAGGTATATAGGTTGAGCATTGATTGCTGAGACGCCTTCCTCGTTGTTGAGGACAGTAAGGAAAATGGGAAAATTTAATGTTTGATTTTCCAAGTATGCCGATCTGTTTCTTTCCCGAAGACCTGGAACCATGATGCGACCAATTCAGGCAGAGTTCGTTCGCATCACCGGCTCGATCCCAAACCTGACCCAAACTAAATTCACAAGCTTGGAGCATTCATTTCTAAAAGCGTTGTACGATTGATTTCAAACCTCCCCCCCTCTTTCTTTTTTGTAGTTGAAGGCGCTAACTTTCAGGCTCTTTAAGGGTGCAGCTTCAGGCGCGTGCCGTCTATCAGCCTCTTTCGTAGGGCTTGAACTTTCAGACTCCACCTGCCATCATCTGCCAGCTAGTATCAGAGCGATATCTCAAAAACTACACCCGATAGCCAGCACACTAAACTTGATGAATGAGACGATGAAGTGGCTGATAAAATTTAGATCTTCTTTTATTAGTTTTTTTAATGTTCACGTAGTATTTCTGTTCGTTCTATTTATTTCTTAGTATTTAAGTGTCCTCACTCTTATCTTCATTACATCACATTGTCTGCGATTGTGATAATTTTTATTATTCATTTCCCGTGTTTCTCTAATCTTTTAGGTTTTCTTTTCTAGGCAATCAGGGAAAGAAAATGCATAAAAACAGTTGAGCTCTAATCTATTTTTATGATCGGTAAATGTTGTGAATATTAAATATTTTATTGACATCAGATACTTTTATACACTGTTATTTGGGCATCGCTGCGTTTGTGTGTGTGTGTGTGGGGGGGGGGGGTATAATTTAACATTTTCTCATATAGGTAATTGATTTGTACGTTGGCAAATGAAGAATGTGTATGCAAAACGCGAGACAATGTTCGAGTCGTGCTTTGATGATTTTTGTTCAGTCTGAATCCCACCATGAATGCTTGTCAAACGTGATAGGTACTTGAAATAATGGTCATTGGAAAGTTTTCGAACCTTAAAAGATTCCATAGCCGGTTCCTTTGGCTGGGGAAATACAGCTTTTCCAAGTCAGATTAGGAAATTTCCAGACCGATTTCAGAAATGTCCAAACCAATTTCAGAATTTTCCACATCAATTTCAGACTCTTCCATTTCAATTTCAGACCTTTCCAAACCAATTTCAGAATTTGTCATTTCAATTTCAGACTTTTCCAAACCAATTTCAGAATTTTCCATTTCAATTTCAGTACTTGTGTGATCAATATCCGGGTGGGAGCGCAAAAAAGTGGGATAAAGAGAAGGAAATAAGTAGGTAGCACACAAAATGTATTAATAAAATTAAAAAATTTTCAAGAGAGGTCAATCGAAATTGATAAAATATGCGCATGTTTTGCTTCCGGGTCTGCAAAGCAGCGGAAACCTTGTGTTCACTTTCGGAAGCCAAACAATTTTTGTTGTCCGAATTCAACATTTCCACTCGCATTTTGCGTTTTATAGCCTACTAAACAAATTTGGTTCCCTGTCTGTCTGTCTGTCAGTCCGTATTTCCTTGTTACAGCCATAACTTCCACAGTTTTAAAAGAATTTAGCTCATATTTTGAGGGATTATGCAGATAACGTCTCTTGAGGTCCCATACGAATTTCATCTCAATATAATCAGCGGTACGCTCTGCTGAGCTAACGTGAAATTTTTGAAAAAGGTATAACTTTTCGTCTGTTTCAAGAACTTCACGTTAGCGCGTTTCACGTTATCAATTTCGATGAACCAGTTCCTTCTCACCTCTCGTGATAATTTTTTAATTTTATTAATACATTTTGTGTGCTACCTACTTATTTCCTTCTCTTTATCCCACTTTTTTACGCTCCCACCCGGATATTGATCACATTCTGAAATTGAAATGGAAAATTCTGAAATTGAAATGGAAAAGTCTGAAATTGAAATGGAAAAGTCTGAATTTAAAATGGAAAATTTTGAAATTGGTTTGGAAATTTCTGAAATCGGTTTGGAAATTTCCGAATCTGACTTGGAGAAGCCATAATAAATTAAGATCGAGAGTATGTAAATATGTAAATGTGTAAATATGTAAATTCGGAAAACACCAATTACGTTCGACAGGTTCAACACTAGCGTACCTGTTGGTCGATAGTGATGAAATCAATCGGAGACTTCATGCAGCCTAAATCCCTGGTAATCCCTCGTAATTTTGTCAACATCGAACAAATGTTGTAAATGTTTTGCGCGTTATAGGGAATGAGGTTCGCATTTGCTCATCTCCTACCTGCATACAATCGGAAATGCAATGAGGATGTCAAGGATGCATATGCAGTGATCTACTTTACCAGTAATTCTCTCGAAAATTGATCGTAAATGAAATGGTGGCTACTCACGATCTGCCACGGCTTTGTCCTGTAGGTATAAAGCGCGTAACGAAGTCCTGAACTCAACAACCACTCACCTGAAACCACAAGAAAAAGTATTTAAGATAAGTGAGGTTTTCGGCAACGTTATGATTAATACGAGTGGATACAAGAATGTTAACAACAAAAAGAGGTACAATTTATTTGTTAACGAATATTTTGTGAATCTCTCCGCGGCTACATTTCTAGTGCAACAGGCCTTGAAATTGTTTAAAAGCCAATCTTATTCCAAACACTTTAGGGTTCTCTTGTTGCCTTACAATTTTAGCACAGGTGGTGCCATTTCTTCTGCATAAAACATTTTTGGGGTTCGTAGTAATAAACTTTTTTCTTTTCTATGACAGTTTCCATTTAAAAAAAAACATATTTCAGTTGTTATCACCTATCAATCCATATTGAGCTATGACTTTTCCAGAGCAGATTGATAGGGCTGGCACACATATCACTTTCACAAACCTAAACTCCTACATAGAAAAAGGGATGACTGCAAACATTATTTTTCTTCGGTTATTGCAGATGAATTATCATACATTGCATACTATTAGAATAAACAAAGAACTGACTTATAAACTATCTTCTTGGGTTTTAAATTTTGCGGATCTAAGCATGTTGTATAGCAACTTGGTGAACAAGAAGCCACATCGAAGCTAGTATATTTGAAATCAGATGAGTGCTGGATTCCATCAGGAGCCAGAACTTTCTGATCCAAATTTCATTTTACATCTTTTAAGATTTGGATTCTGGATTGTTTACACTACTTTAATGATGGTAGGTACTGATTTCAGGAAGCTGCCACAGTGAGCTGGATTGTCTCTGGGACCATTCTGCCCCAATAAAATCTTGGCAGGACTTGATAATGGGACAGTAGTGGATTTCCCCTTGCTCTTTCCTGACGATACAGCACGCCCTCCCGTCCCACCCTGCGTTAGCCACACTCTATCTATGAGAAGCTGTGCTACATCAAACATGACTGACGTTTTTATATTTAAATTGACCGCACCTAAACAAGCATCTTGACCTAATAGAAAATAATGATGATTTCTGCTCAGCTCGGTAACAACTGCGGGTTTTCATCTGTGGAGTGCGTAGCGTTCGAGTGATAGCAATTTACCATCAGAGATTTCTTATTCACTTGTTAGTAACTCCGAAACATGCCAACAGCTTCGATTTTGATTAAAGCTGATTGTTTTGTTCTATTAGAGCTGATAAAGAGCAGTCTCCGACTGACAGCGAAGTATTATTCGTTGAAGAGTGGAAGGTGTTTCTCTCGCGGAATCAACGGAATCAATCAAGAATCACCGGTCCGGCAGACGAAGGCGGCTCGAGGAATTTTACTCTCTCATCATCGGAGGATGATCTTGAGCTGCTCGGCGGGAGAAATCAGAGCGCGACACGCGAACGGCCTTGAACGGCCGGAGAGGTGGACTCGAGTATGCGCCCGACTTGAGGGAACACTCACTCTTAGGTAATGGAAAACCGCACGACTTTTGGGCAAGACGGACAATTAACGATTGTAAATTTCACGAGATCAACTAGGCGGTATCTACAGGGTGTCTACCTTTCAGGTGGACCAAACTTTAAGGATCGATTTTACAACTAATTTGCGACAAAAAGTACCCCTTAGACTTTTTTTTTTAGAGGCTTCGTTTCCGAGTTATTAACGATTTAAGTTTTTTTCCTGTTATCGACTTTACTTCACTAAAACAGCCATAACTCCCTTGTTCTTGGAGTAATCTCAAATTTGAGGAAACCGTTGGAAAGAGCGTTAAATTTCCTATCCGTTTAGTGTGAAACACTATTTTTTAAAGCCATTTTCTGAAGTAAAAAAATAAGCCAAAGTCAAAGTTTTAATTTTTTTCGAAAATCAACATTTTTCAGGCTAATTTATCGCCTGTAATAAATTGGAATATTGGTGTGCACTCAACGGAAAAAACTAGCCCAGGACCTCAGCTTTCCAACGGTATCATCAAATTTGAGATTACTTCAAAAACAAGGGAGTTATGGTTGTTTTAGTGAAGTAAAGTCGATAACACGAAAAAAAACTTGAATCGTTAATAACTCGGAAACGAAGCCTCTAAAGAACAAAGTCTAGGGGGCACTTTTTGTCGCAAATTAGTTGTAGGATCGATCCTTAAAGTTTGGTCCACCTGAAAGGTAGACACCCTGTATAGGTCACATTCTGTGGTTTTGGGCCACTATCCGGAAAACATACTTAATACGCTCATTTTCTATTTTCACTTAAGTATGGAACCCTTTTGAAAATTATGTCGCATTAGCTTGGACCGAATAGTTTCCAGATTGTCTACTAAAATTGTTGAAGTCATTCGGGAACACGAGAAACACGACTTCGTCACACAGTAAATCGCTTATCAGAAGGAGATTCTGCGCACTCCTTGAAAAATATGAACCGCTTCGGTGTCTTTTGCACTCAATTGTGGAGATGGTGATTCACAACCAAATATACAACAGATGATCTATTCATAATATATTAGCATGGAAAGTCTGACTAAATTCAGCTGGCTGTCATAGACTACAGTTCGACTTTTAAAACTAACCGGGGGAACCGACAAAGAAATAAAGATCTATAGGTGACTCCAGCTAAGCTAATAGACAAGAATAGAGGATCAGTGTGACCCGAATCGGATAGTAGAAAGTGGGAGGAGACAACTTATCGTGCATGATTGTGTAAAGCGTTTTCTAGATTTGAGCGCATATGATTTGCCCGAACACATAAGGCGATCTGTATTTGGTCAAGACTGGACAGTTAGAACAGAATATAATTTATTGGTTCTATGAGCGATAACAAAAATAGATTCTGCAATGGTTTGTCATATAATAAAATGTACAGTGGATTTGGAACGGACATTTATGGTTACACGCAGAAACAGCAACAAGAGCGGGTTGGCGTCATTATCCCTTGTTCCCGTGCCAGTTATCTGATATGAAATAGGTACATTAGGTCCCACACGTAGATGAAGGGATCCATTCATCCATATTACTAACTGGTGTTCTAATAGCTTTATGTGGAAAACGCTGCAAAAGTATTACTCAGAGGTATATTATTATCATTTTAATGATTAACAAGAGTTCTTAGCGACTGTACCGACCCGACAGTCCCCCCCCCCCCCCCACTTAACACTCCTTCAACTAACCTTCGGGTGGGCTCCTTCCGCCCTTTGTTATCCCGGCCATATTTGTAGGTTGTGTAGGCAATTTTTCATCTTCGGGGTCGCTCTGTTACCCTACCGCCTATCTGACCGAAGACGACTTATCATCATCACCCCAAAATGAGGTTTTCTAAATGGTGATCGAAATTATGACCGTACCGCAACCCGGGTCTCGATTTTTTCAACAGATTAGATCTTTAATATGATCCCTTAGGGGTTGATTGCTGAAGACGCCGAGATGATTGGTATTCTGGATCAATGTTGGATTTTTTAGCCAAATTCCAATAAAAAATGGTTATTAAGTAGTTTTGAAATAAACTTCAAACAGTGGGCGGACAGATTTTTTTTTTTAATTAAATTATTGAAATCTTCTAATTTGAAATGTAAACCAACAACATTTTGGGGGGTCCTAAAATATTTTTTTTTGTTTTTTAATTTTTGGTAGTCGATAACGAAATGTTATTTAAAAAAATAATAAACCAAAATCTGCTACCAGAGCACTGTGGCGTCAGCATTGCTTGTTCTCAGCCTCAGGCATCCTCGAATGGTTTATTTTGTGTTGCGTTTGGCAAACAATATACAATACACATATACATAAGATACACAATATACCTACATCTAATAGAGCTATGAACACACTACAAAATAGATGTCTATTAGAATGAGGAAAAGCGCCCAACTACATTTATTTAGACGTCTATCATAGACATCTAATAGACGGGTAGTAAACACATCCTTTTACTTTGCCGATTTAAGAATTCCAAAACCACCTAGGGAGCCGCATGACTGTATTTTTAAACCAAAATCGTCAGTTTATGACGATCATGAGTATTTCCGACTAATGCCGACTCACGAGTGAAGCATGAATTAGGATTCCACCGTCTCGGCGAAGACGTTCGTTCAAGTTCAGTCTCGGCATTAACTGCAGAAAGACATCCAGGCAACGAATGGGCACGGCAACTCGGAACGGCTTCGACCAAGGCGAGATTATGGCGCTAGCTGCGGGGCATGAGCAATGAAATCACTTTTTAACTGTGATATTTACGACTAACCTGTAATGAACGGTGACTCGGAGATACCTAGGTAGCAACGAGCAGGTAATTTCTCAACCGCTACTTTGACTACGCGAACTATGACCAAGCCACCTACCTCATAATACCCAGTTATGGGCTACCTACTTATTAAATCTCTCGTGAAGACTCAACGCGCACAGCGGTTTTTCAGTTGTAAAACTCTAACATCTTCTAATTGTTTGATTCGGAATTTTCTTGCTGTGGCCTATAATCCCGTTTTGACCGAACTTGATTGAAGAATGAGGTGGTTTTATTATTGCGCCCCCGAAACCCCATGTCCGTACAAGAGAGAAAGTGGATCTCCTAAGAAGACCATTGTTCTTGAGCAAAACAAGCAGTTGTAAAGAAAAAAAATTATATTGTTTCAGCAATCATCACTAGAGTAGACCGTACACCGTATAGAACACATGGAAATGTATGATTAGCGAATTTCACAGAAACTTCTTTTGAAGTAGGGAGAGGTGGGATATTGGTAGATAGTTATTACAATCATTAACGGAGTTTCACGATGTATATGACCGTAGCTTAGATTTTCGACTAAGCTGATTTACGACATTCAACACTACTCATTAGCCATCGAGTTGCCATTTGTGATGGTTTTGTCTTCAAATACACTTGCATACCAAACAAGACTATTCACACACTTGATTTCAATGTAATTAGAATTTATTATTAGTAGGGTTTTAATTTTATAACCTTTGTTGACTTTCCCGACCTCCCCGATGAAGTATCCCTACAGCACTCTATTTCGGAATTGAACTCCGATGCTTTTCGGTACTATGATTTTCTGTAACTTGGAATGTCAGAACCTCTCACAATCTGATGGCTGGATAAAACGCACTTTTTATGTTTTTACCGGGTCTCACAGAAGGAGTAGAGAAGCTCCCTTTATTGACAGTTTTTGCGTTATACCTTTCAACAAATTTGGAGTGATAATTAGTTGATCAAACAACATCCGCTTTTGGTTTATTATTCAATAATAAACCATTGTAATCGCTCTTGAAAAAAAAAAAAAAAATTCTAACCCCCGCCGAAAATTTCATGGCTTACTTTTCAAAGGGTGTAGAATCCGAATCTGTAATAAAAATTTTCCGCCCGTCCGCCGTACGCACGATTTCTCCCAAACGGCTGGAGCAAAAATTCTGAAATTTTCAGGAAAAATCAATGTTGGTCCGACAACGCCCCAATTCTTTAGCCACCACTCTCACTTAATTTAAAGTGCCCTTTAAGGGTTCTCAAAGTTTTGTAAAATCTCCTAAAAACCTCAAAAACAGTCAAGGCCTAAATCTGGAATTTTTTTGAAGAACTTTCCATGAGGAATCGAATGAGCCCTTCCCCAGGTCCGTAGCTCAAACCATTCCCGATGTATGGCCCGATTTATGGTGCCAACATTGGCGTTATTTTGGTTTATTATTGTTTTTGTTTTGATTACAGTAACCTAGTGATGTAGTGAACGTGGATACTGGAGTGAACTCCTAAAAGGGTTTATAGTCCAAACACGGGTTAAAGTATTCTGATAACCATAAAAAAACGCTGCAAATCCTTTCACTGGGATTTATTATTCAATTGGCTTGCGTTCATGATTTGAATTTCTACTAAGCTTTGGAGTGTGCGTGTTTCACAAGTGATAGAGCGATTATTGAATTTCAGGAGGCACACAAATATGATCAACTGATCAATCTAAATAGGTATTTTGGTTGAGAACCGATTTACGTGCTCTATGCATGTCTCCTGAAATTCAATAATCGCTCTATCATCTGTGAAACATTCAAATCATGAACGCCAGCTTTTGAATAATAAACCCCAGTGAAAGAATTTGCTTTTGTAAAATGGTATTTATGAATAACATATTCCTTACTACTTGGCTCTGGTTAATCGAATATGAAGTCGGTATTCCCATTTGGGAATGAATGAAGTTTACTCCGTAAATATCCTTGACTGCTAACTTTGCGCTTGAGATGCATGTTATTTTTATTGTTTCAGAAAACTGTCATTATTTTCTTTTCATCTTTGTTTTTGTTCGGGGCTTTCAACTCATCACGTTTTCATAATGACAGCCAGATTACGCCGGTTTCACTGCTAAATGAACAATAATGATACCGCTTCAACAATTCTCACCGGCTGACTTTCAAGAAATGACAATAGTTTGAGCGAAAAAAGCTTCTTGGAAAAGAACGCCCTTAACAATTCTGTTCAGTCCAATTTTGATTTATTTCTACGCAATTTAGACAATTTTCTTAAAAAAATAAGTTATTTATTGAAAAAAAAAAAAAAAAAAAAAAAAAAAAAAAATTTTGAAACAATGAAAAATGTTCATTAAGGAAGTCTATTTTGAGTTAAGTATCCGATAACTTTCGGGAGGATTGAGATAGAAATTTCGTTCTTTTGCCAAAACATCAAGAATTCCAAAAAAAAAAAAAAAAAGGTAAAATTGGACAAAATTTTTTGAGCACATGAAATTGGACAGCTTTCGAAAAACGCAATGTAATCACAAAGTAAAACCACTAGAAAATGGCGAAAAAGGACAGAAATCGTTGAAAAAATAATTCACATTTCCAGCAAACACTACTCAAAGAAGTTCATCAAACACGAACTAGGCCATTGACAATCTACGCTCAAAATAGTACTAAAAAAACGTACAAACAATTTTGAAGATTCGGATAGCTTTTTCCTTTTTTCGCAATAACAATGATCGGTTAAAACGACGTGACCAGCCTGATGAAGGACTCGTTTACTTTCTAGCTGGCTCAAGGAAGTCGCCGATCGTATAGCACCGATATGTACGTACCAACCCAATAAATAATACGGAGCCCATCACCACATTCACGAGGTCACAATGATGAATATTATTGTTATTACTCGGGGAACCAAAAACGTGAAAGCGCGAAGATGGATTGAGCGATAAAATTGTCGTTTCCTATTTTCGTGGGTTGAACTTTCGAGCTGTCACAAAGCCGTGAGAAAGTTTCGAAAGGGAAGATTTGATTTTTCATGAAATTGCGAATTTCTATATAAATTAGATAGTACGTGAGGCAAAGTCAACTATCTGGAGGAGATAAGGACATTTAAAAATATACATTATTACTTCGATTGCGTCACACCTTCACCTCACCATAGACTACCTACTTATTCTAGGGTCCGAAAAAATCATGACGTTAATCAACTCAATGCTTTTGAATTTTTGAATAATAAAACCCAGAGTGAATAGTATAGCTCTACTTGTCCTATGTTTGTCGGATAATTTAAGCTTCAATGATAAGTACAGGTTTTTCAAAAGTTTACATTCTGTTGAACTCATTTTTATCAAGCCTAGATGTAAGACGGTATTTTGAAAAACAAAAGAAAATGAATAAATAATTAAAATAAAGACGTCACCAGTGTATAAAGTAGTAGTTAAACAAAACGAAGAATGGGAATAAGGGACGTGGCGTGCATAGCAGAGGAACGCAACTGCCTGCATCCTTGTTGGAGATCAAATGAGCATAAACAGAAAATTATTTCGGATTAGGTTTTAGCAAGATTTGTTTTGACTCAATAACAACTTGAAGAATTAACAAATTCATAAAGAACTAATCTTCTCCGGGATCTGCCTGTATGAAATGACCACCAGTTAAGGACACGGGTGGTGATTTAACGAAGCACTCCTGCCGAGATGCCCAACTCGAGTAACTGAAACTTTTCTCTTACCATACCCGTGCAATGACATTGATTTGATGTGTCGGGACTCTTTGTAGCTCGGAGGTCGTTTTTGTCTTAATCTGCTAAATCATATAGTTTCAAGAGCTTACCAAATCGAACATACTTAGAGTGGGTGAAAAATACATGTGATGTTCAGTGAATTATTTGTTCTCGAACCTTGACAAATCGTTGAAATATATTGAATAAAGGGGACGTGGCATTCTATGGAGGTTACTACTTGCCAAAGTTGTTGCCCATTTGTTGTTTCCCATGTATTCCTTATCAAGCATCATGTTCGTGACGAGCTGTTCAAACTATTTTCATTCATATCGGTTCAAAAACGTAAACTGTGACAATGCAGGAGTTATTCCGTATGCGTTCCCTTATTTTAACTAACTAACATTGTTGTTCCATGAACTTTCCTTGTCTACTTTATCTATTCTTTTGACATTTGAACGTTTAAAGCTTCGAAAACGTAAACAGGAAGTGAAGGGTAGACTGTAATTTTCTTTCCCGATGAAAAACGCCTAGAAAGTGGGCATATTCATGTACTTTTTTCTCAGAATCTACGGGAGTTATACTTTTCATTTTTTGGAGATGTTGTAGGCATATCTAAGTAACTTCTAGCGAAGAAACTGTTGAAAATTCTATGTTTAACTAATACAGAAAAAAAACCGTATTTCACAAAACATGCAAACTTTCGATGTAATATTGAACTAATAAGAATTTGTTTTTTTTTCTTCAAATTTGCCTCAAATTTCAAAAAGTACTATAACTTAAATGTGTATCTTTAGTTGATACATGACTGGTAAAAATTTAATTAAATTGTATTGAACAGAGGCTGAGAAAAAGGTACTTTGGTTATGAAAAATGTTATTTTCCAAGAGGAGCAAATTAAGAAATACCATCATCTTCTGCGAGAGAATTATCACAAACTATTGCTGATTATGATAACTATGAATCCGAACCACGACAAGAGCGGGAGACGAGCCTGCCAACGGTGATGGTCTGCGCTGAGGTGCCTGTTTTAAAAATAATTTCTAGACTGCTTCCCGTTGTCCGATTTGAATAATTCTTGGTGGAAACGATTCGATAAAAAATTGAAGAAAAATTTATTTATTTTTTTTTCTTGTCCAAAAACATGCATTTTACTTTCAAACCAAGTTTCAAAACTAAACGATGCTCATTTATGTCTCCCTTTAAACCTCAACCTGTACACCTGACCTGTCAAGAAGTTAGATGCAGCCTAAAACGAACTTCCGCGGCTTTTAGAATAGCTTGGCGAGAAGGAAGGAAGCCGTCCGCACTGCCGAGGATTTTGCCTTTTACTTCACCTTCCTTCCCTTGAAAACGTCTTCCGCCGCCCATCTGGAACTTTCTAAGCGGCTGCAGGTCTCGCAGGTGCATCCAATCTTTTTTTTCCAGGCCCGATGCACCTTACGATCCTCCCTTCGAAAAGTGACTGTATGAATCCGAATTGATCCCTCTGCCAAGCCCCCTAGATCGAACGCCATTTCCTTTCTACAGCCTTTTTATAATCTCCCTGCGATCGATTGAGGCACCCACAGTTTCCGTTCCCTAACTACTGAAAAAGAGAAACTTTTTGCGGATTTTATGTGGATATTAGAAGGAACTTCTCGAATTCTAAGGCCTATAGATCTATTCCCTTTTAGTCATAACTCTCTTACATGTTTCAAACGTGGTATTAAACGTTGAGAAGTGAAAAATATAACCTAAATTGGCCAATAATCAAATACACCATTACATGTTTAGTGTGAACAGGAATTCGAATAATTCCTATGAAAATTGGTATCATGAAATTAAATTGTATTACTAACAGAACATAGTATATTTGAAACGATTCTTGGATTGTACGGTTCTTCCCGAAGACCTAAAACATTTTTCATCATGATAAAAACCGCGTTCATTTCCTAAAAACTTGAGCTTTAAAAAAACTGCACACACATGGTGGACATGTTGTGGAAACATTAGAAAACAAAATTGAACAGAAATCTGTTTATTGTAAGACCGATTCCGTGAAGAAATATAAATATTTATAGAATTTATAGAGACATAGAAATATGTCTGTGTTAGTGGGCGTGATTACATGAGTGTGTATAATTTTGTAGACGCCAGCCCATAATTTTTAATTGATTCCGTGATTGTTATTTAGTTTGATCTCAATTTTAGTCTAGTTCTTTAAAGAACCTCGGAAATTTTGCTTTTCCTGACAGGAGGGGGAATAGTAGACAAACTTTCAATCCGAAAGAGAACCGCTCATGGAGAATTCTCGGCCAATTCTCGTCATTCATTGTTTGTTCAGTTAAGATTTTGGTTTAGTGTTTGGAAATATTTTAGAAATTGGAGGGGTAACGGTGATAAATAGTTATCTCTTCACTGTTCTAACCTGATTTCACTTATCATTCGAAAAACCTTTTATGACTCCAACTTCATTCTACTTAGTTGTCCAACAAACTTAAGAAATTTTGAATTTTCTGTCTGAAGGGCGAATGGAGGGGATGTTAAACCCTCTAGAGCAGAGGTCTTCTAACTATTTGCCCCAATGGCAGTATCATAATGTGGAGGTGGTGGGGCCAACAGGGGGTTCTGGAAGGCAAGTCCCCCTTAGGCTAGTCCGGAAAATTTTGAAAACTAGGCACTTGAAAACAGTGTTTTTAAGCACTCCTAGACGAGTTTGGCAAATTCAAAATTATTTTTTAGTGATTGTATTGTTTACAATTCTATTATTAATTTTTCGGTGTTCAATAAAAATATCAACTATTGAATTTTCAAGAATGGAAAATTTTGAAAGTCGGACACTTGAAAATAGGGTTTTTAATCACCCCTAGACGAATTTGAAAAATGCAAAATTAGGCCTAATATAGGAACCAAAACTTAGTTCTAGTGATGTTGTGAATGTGGATACTGGAGTGAACTCCTAAAAGGGTTTATAGCCGATACACGGGTTGAAGCATTCTGATATGCATGCTCCGTCTTTTTTAAATAGAATATTTTTCCATTGTAATCACTCTTGAAAAATACGCTGCAAATTCTATCCCTGGGGTTTATTATTCAATGATTCATGATTTTAATTTCTACTAAGCTTTGGAGTATGCGTGTTTCACAGGTGATAGAGCGATTATTGAATTTCAGATATGCATAGAGCACTTAAATCAGTTCTCAACCAAAATACCTATTTGGATTGATCAGTTGATCATATTTGTGTGCCTCCTAAAATTCAATAATCGCTCTATCACCTCGAAACACGCACACTCCAAGCTTAGTAGAAATTCAAATCATGAATAATTGAATAATAAACCCCAGTGAAAAAATTCGCAGCGTTTTTTTCTAGTTCGATCCAAATTTGGATTTGATGTCTGAAGAAAAAAATGTAGGGGGTATTGGCCGATCCGTTCAAGCGCTGCCCACATCTACTAGAATTTCCAGCCGACTCTGTGCTTTTTCGTTTGATCAAGAATTTATTCATAACCATTAGTACTACTTTGGATGGTGAATGTTGGTGGATCTATGGTAGGGAACAGCCGGCTCCAACATCAATTGATCAATATCTTCCCGTTCACAGTACGTGCGATAAGCGAGAAAGCTGTACTGCCCACCCAACTTGACTGTTTCTGCCTCATCGATTTCCCTCAACCTGAATCTGTGTTTTGATCCACTACCTGTCGTCTCGACTCTTGAGACTTAATAACACGGAACGGGAGCGTAAGTACATTCGAGCAGTAGGAATGATGGTGGAAAGTACACAAGTAGAAGATCGAGTGAAAGATTTCAAGAACGAACAGTTCCCCACATCTCTTATCAATTCACGTAACAGTCATAGACCACCCTGGAGGCATTTAGCGATCGAGTTTAGATAACGAGTGACTTCCTCGCTGAATCGCCCTTCTTTTTTTCTCACACGAAACCCTCGGAAAGGCCTATTCCGCCATCCATCTTGTTATCTCCAGTCCAGCCGGTGAGCGGAGGCTCCACGCAGTCTGCCGGCTTTGAAAAACAAAAACCCCTTTTTTGTCTCAAGTAAAAGTTCTTTCATTTTTTCTCATAGGCATCTCTTTTCACATTCATGGAGGAGGCCGTTCCCTTCCTTTTCCACCAGTAGAGAAGACATGCGTACACGTTCCTATCTCAACGCGGAAATGAGATAACGAAATACCATTTCTGAGGAAAATGCATTATAATTAAGCATTATTAAGTGCGTTTGTTATAAGCATAATAGTTCTAGGGATCGCAGATCCTGTGAATCCGAAGACAATTACATTTCTATTATTGACACCTGGGAATGGAAGTAAGACTTCTCTGGAAGCTGTAAGGCCGATGAGAACAATTTACAGCTCAGCAGATACTTACTCTACAGTTTCACTATCTATTTTCCAATGTAATGTTAAAATTACTGCAGAATCGAAACATCGAGAGGAAAAAGGAAGAACTAAAACTTAAATTCAGGAAAATGTATTGGCTGTTGAGAGCGGATTCCTCTATCAGTTCACAATAAACTGCTCATTTACAAACAGATTTTACGCCCTAGTTGGACCTATGGGGTTCAACTCTGGGGCTGTGCCAAAAAGCCTAGTTAAAGAAAATACAAACTTCTTCTTCATGATTTCATCTTCAGACCTGAGGATGGAAACAGTCAACGAAATCATCATAAAATATGCTCAGAAGCACGAAATTACGAGACCACCATTACGAGAACCCGGAAGTTCTCAGCGTTTTGGAGATGCGGCTCCTCAAGCGAAACAAGCCACTGGACCTGATTGTGCTGTGCAAGTTATAGTGCAAGCTAGTTATACTGTCTCAGTTTTACTGTCCTATTCTGCTGAATGGTTTGCTGAAGTCCCACCCTGTATACCGTGTCCACTTTTGAGATAAAATATTGCTAGATGATGTATCTCACAATCAGTTGCAATAAAGAAAACCACGAAAAAAATTTATTTTTCGTTAACGATTCAATTTTTATTGCGTTGACGGTTATTATCATTATGTTCAATGTTCGGTCCTCAGAAATCCACGCCCGTAACCGCTAAGGGAAGATCATGTAAGGTAGAAAGAAGTACTGCGAACTGTTTCATTCTTTCCTGATACTTTGATCCTATCGCATTGCTCAATAGCCATTCTCCATGTATTTTGTATTATCGAAATTTTGTCAAAGTTTGGAGAAAGGGTTATTTTGTTGTTGGGAGAAGATTCGTGATAACAAGTTGGGACGTCTTGAATGTGAAAACACATCGCCCGAATAGCAGATAGGATCATTCCCATGAATATGCTGGGTGGGGTTTTCCATAAACAGGTAGCCCGAAGTAGGGATGGTTGATGATGTGAATCAGGACCAATTTGGAAGTGCATGACTGGAGGGTAACTACGGGAAATCAAGGCACCTGATCATCTTTGTTCCAGGAGGGTCTCGAGGATTGTCGAGAGATAAAGAAGAAAAAATTAAAACAGAATTTAAAGAAAAAATTGTCTATTTCCACCAAATACTGAGTTACAAAGTTAAATCGATTTCGACTGTTAGGTCATCATCAGTAACAAAATATAACTAAATGTGCAGTTGAGAGAGCTCATCTTATATAGTCTCAGAAGTGAAGGGAGCTTGAATCCTATTGGACAAGAAAAGTGAAAGGGGGCGGGAGATACAGCCAATGAACAAAGTGAAAGGGACTCAAACAGATGTAAGGGTAACATTTTGAAGTGGGGGACCAATTTATTGGAGAAATGAACCCGCCAATGGCGAAACGCTCTGAGGGATGACGTCATTTAAACATTTACCTGCTTTATCGCTTCTAAGTATCTCAAATTTTTCAAGAACATCCAACATGCTTCCTTTAGGACAAAAATGAAGAAATTCTACAAACTGTCTATCTGCCAAGTCAAAATTGAAAATATGGCTAGATTCCCTAAGGTGACTGGCAAACGCAGAATCACCTTTGCTATCTTTATAATCTTTCTCATGTTCCTTGATTCTTTCCTTAAATTTCCTACCCGTCTGACCGCAATACTCAAACCCACATGAACATTTCAATTTATAGACCCCACTCCTATCTTGAGTTTTAATCTTATCTTTCACAGAACCTAATGATGATTTAAAATTATTTTTATTTTTAAAACCTACCTTAAAACCCCTTGACGTTAAAATTTTACCAATTTTATCAGAAATTGCCCCATAATAAGGAATACTTATCCATTTTCTATCTTCAGCCAAAACCTCTCTACTAAGATTAGATACCCCTTCCCTACTCTTTTTTCTAAGAACCCTACTCCTAGATAAAGAAGCATGCACCAATAACAATTATAACGAATCTTAAAAATTTATCGGTTCATGCTTTGGCTTGAATGATCCTTCTCAAAAATCTCTATGTATATGATATAGGAAGCGAAGGTGATGCTGTAAAGTTGTTTAACACTAAAATTTCAATTTGCACCGACTAACAGCTATTGAAAAGATCTTGCACTCGGACCAATTGGCGGAGACCTAAACGTTTCCTCCCTCGAATAGCCAGTTGTGTTGATGGTTATTGGCAATGTGTTTCATGTTGGTTCCTCTCAAGTCCTGATCATGCTTGTTCCAGGAGGCCATCAGGCCAGAAAGAAGCACGCACGGATAACAATTGTAACGAACTTGAAAACTTTAGGTTGATGCATTTGGCTCGAATGACGGGTTATCCTTCTCACAAACGTCTGTGAATACGAATATAGGAAGTGAAGGTGATGCTGTAAAGGTGTTCAACACTGGAATTTTAATTAACACCAGCAAACAGCTATTGAAAAGACCAATTGGCGGATACCTAAACGTTTTCCCTGGAATAGTAAGTTTCTAGTCTCCATATTTCTCAACAAGGAAAAGTGATAATAACGCGACAAATTTGTCAGGTAAATACGGTAATCATTGATAGTTGAGCCACATGAACGGCCGGTAAGTTGAGCGGCGAGCGTCTCTAGTTGAAGGTATTACCTCCGCAGTACCAGTTGGAGTGGACCAATTACACTCCATTACCGCGCTGAGGGGCTTGAAACACTGAATATCCTGAATATCCATTGGCCATTGCAACTTTTCCCGTACCCTCCAAACCGTGCAATTCTCGACGCTTCGATAGATACCAACGTGAGGCGCCTCATAACAATTCATTACGAACTTCGCTTGCCGGTGGTGAAACGGCGTTCGGAAATTTCGAAAGGCGCTCCCTAGGAGTTGTGAACTATGGCGGAACCCCATCGACCGTAATGTGGGATTTCAAAGAAGAGTTTTATCGTCCGTACCATAAAGAGCTACGAAGCGAACTGGCTATAAATAGTCGGGTATACGTATTGAATAATGGTTTAGAATCCCGAGTAACTACCGAGATGACGTCTCCAACTCCAAGAAAACTTTTTATTGGGCCGTAATAAGTAATTAAAAAGTAAAGCAATGACTGGTAACGGACTACAGATTATTCTCCAATAAAATTCGAAATGATTACGACATTAAAAACCCAAGGTATTCTTTACAAAGAGCCCCTATCAGACTTCCTGACACTATTCGATTAAACAATGGTCAACCTACTATGAATTATAGAAAGGGCACATACAATCACAAGAACTCCTGTTTGGAATTCTTGTAAAATTCATTCTTAATTTTGCTTAGGATTTTGCAAGAAGCTAAAGCTCCGTTTTCAATTATGGGAGGGCAAAAAACACTGCAAATTATTACATGCTATAGGTTTTTATTTCTGTATTAGAGTAACCCTCCTAGATAAAGCAACTATTTATGTGTATTAGACGAAGTCTCTGAAACGTAATCTAAACTCTTCAGGTCCCATAAAACAATCCTCATTTATATTTCGACACGGCAGATTGATTAGAAACCAAATTAGCTGCAGTTATCCTTCAGCTGATCAGTGTGTCTCCATACCTAGTAATTGTGTTCTAGATGACCCAGAGACAGTTTTGTCTTGAATATAACTCTGTGAATACCAATCTTTACGAACCCCAATGAACGGAACAAAAGCTGTTACCAAAATGCCTACAATGGTGCAACGTACTGTACAAATTTACCATATTGTGGGCACGTCTACGTTAACACCCACGAATAAAATAACTAAATTTGACGAGACGAAATAAGATAAATCTAGATTTACTTGTCTGCAAATATGTTTTAACATGGTAGGTCGATTTTGAACGAAATTAGCCACATAAGTCTTTCAGTAGATCACTGAGTCTCCGTACCTTGTAGTGGACTTCTAGATTTCAGAAAGACGGATGACTTCGTCTTTAATACTCAGTGAACACTAACGTTTACCAGTCCCTGTGTACGAAACAAAAGCTGATATCTCCTAATGCCTACAATGGTGCAGTACACTGAACAGCCACGAACAGAACAACTGAAATTGTTAATGATGTAACGCAAGTCTTGCAAAATCCCTTTTCTAAAGGAACTCTTAAAAACGAAATTCCAACGCAATTGTGCCAGCTGATTCTATTCTCACACGATACTAGACGATTTTCATCATCTCCAGGCACGTTGAAGTTCTCTTTACCGACTTCAAAAGGAGGGAGGTGTTCAATTGGGGTTGTATGATTATTCTCTGTCAAAGTTCTAGCCCAAAGAGAAGGTGGACAGATGAACGTAAAGCGGTCTGGGTGGGCTCATTCTATCAATAAAGAACACAAAAACTTTAGTGTTATTTCAAAAGTTTTCGGTATTCTATTTTTTTATTTATTTATTTTTTTTCACTCTTTTAAGACCGATTGGGATTTATGGTTCATTGTTAGGGGAGGGGAGCTTTCCTAAAAACCGAAATTTTCACCACCCTTTAACGTTTTAGGTCATTCTGAACAACTGGAATGATAAAAAAATGGTGCCCAGAGCTCAGTTTCAACTTGACTCCACTTACGAATTTGAAACAAGTTTCACTAAGTTTGGTCCTGCAGTTTCAATGAAAAACTCCGGACGGTTATTGGAGCGATTTTGAGGAATGGAAATCTAAAAATGATAGTTGCAATGAATAGTTTAGGACCCGAAAAAATCGATCGTGGAGTGTTGGAAACGACGGGAGCGACGGATGTTCGGCTTTCGAACTTTTTCAACTAATGAACGTGTACGTCTCAGTCGCAACAAAATAAGCGAAGTGCAAAGCATTCAGCAACTTATAAAGTAGGTTAGTGAAACAAATTTTTTGAAAATGTTCGACTCTTTTCATACGCTCATATTCAGATGGTAACTATAAGCAGTGTTTGTTTTCTTAAAAATAAGCTTGAAACCACCAGTCTGATTTTCCGGGGAATATCTCTTCAACATCCTCTTATGAAAAGGGCTGGTAAGACAATGGCTAACAATAGCCCTCCGAGCAAGGGTGGATACGATTATACTATCCATAACGCTGTCTCCCGAGCTTCAATTCATTTGAAAAGCAGGTCGACGATAACAAGCAGAGGAATTTTTGATGCCTGTATCTTTGGCATATGCCATTAAATTTCAATTTTTCTACTCGTGGGTTTCTACGTGTTTCTGAGAGTACCTAGGAGTTAAAGTCTAGTTCTGGTAGTCGGCCGAGGTTGGCTATCTAATATACAAACCATAAACCTTTGTTTAATAAATTGTCGAGTTTTTTTCATTTGATTTATGCATTCTACTCATCTTGAAGGGTAAATTAAACAACTTTGAGGGTTGACAATTTTGTCTTGGCCGATTACAAAGGTTCATTGTTGAAAATTATATACCATAAATGATATATTCTTCGTCCTGACTGTGACGGGCTTAGAACCTACTTCTAAAATTCAAGAAACTTGGGATATGCTTTAGCTGCGCTTACTAATACCATATGAAGAAGTATTCTGTTTTCACCATGAAAATCGTTCGCTGCCTATTTGACCAGGTTACAGGTTTCTTAGATCCCATTTCGTAAAAACAAAGCAACTTAATACCTACACGAATAAAACTCAGCTAAATCGATGATGATTCTCACCACAAATGTTGTGTACGGTTCTCCTAACTCAGGGGTGCAGCTCAGCTTCTTCAACAATTACAGCAATTTTACAATTTCGCGGTATACAATTTATGGATAAATTGAGGGCTTTCCAATGATTTTTGTTCGATCGCAAGTTCCATAGCAACGGTTTTATATGAAATCATGAAGGGCAAAACATGTTTCTTGCTGGAAACGTTCCGATGGCAAAAAGTTACAATGCCTGCTCAAATGGCCATGCTGGTAGTCTAAAACTTGTCGATACAGTGATACAGCCGAATATTCTTCTTTGGACAGGTTCTATTTTTCTATTGCAAATGATTTTACACAACCCAATAGTGGGTCATAGATTCAGCTTAGATAGGAGATATTACACCTTAGCTAGCTGGTAGGTGACACAACCTTCCTTTATCGCAGCGATATTCTCACGTTGAGCCAAACGGGCCAGAAGATGACGAGCGTTCGTTTGCACTCGGAATTTTTGAAATACCCCCGTTGCATTCCGTTGTACGGACTGCATGCGGAGAAGGCATCACACGAACGTGTGAAGTTCCCCGTTGATGGATCCATTTCGAAACGAACCGATCGTGACGACGCGTGTTCTCACGATCATATTAGCTATATCTACCGATGTGGCCACAAACTGAAGCAATAATAGGAGCTTATACGGAACGCTGGTCCTAAAGAGCAGAATCACCTCACAAGACTTTACCTTCAAAAATATCTTGATAGTCTACAGTCACCTGAAGATGAATAAGTCAAAGAATCATTGTAATCAACGTAGCCAAATCATAACACTGAGGTTTTCATTCCGAGTCTGCGTATAGGTGTTATTAGGATGACCTCACACCTCAGCCAGCACCACAGAGTAACAAGTAGTTGCAGACAAACGCAAAGGAAACTAGTTGAATTAAAGTTCGAACAGCACTTTATAAGCAGTCAAATAGTCAACTGCGACTTCAAATAGACTGAGCTCTTTCTTCTCCAGACCCCACGTTTTATAGTCTTCATAGGCAATTGCAGTCTTCTTGGAAACAATAGCTATTCCAAAGTTTCTGTATCATGAAATGAAATTATTTATTTGTATAGGCCCTCCGGCGTTTCTGTCTCATTCCGTGTCGCCACCACCTTTGTATGTAGTCTTCTAATGCCAAAGGATGATTTGATAATGACTTGAATGAATATGCCAATAATAAACGTAATCAAACGGCTTATCAGTTATTAATTTTGCAACCTGCATTGTTGTCTTATCTGCTTTTTGTCTGGTTACTTTAAAATATTCTAAGAAATGCTTTGATATTGAATATTACCTCGAATAAACATTGATTGAACGGGGACTGTTGCTGCTTACATTTTGGAAGTTTATGAAATTTTGGCACGTCGATTATCAGGATTGATTTTTGGTTTTGACTTAATTACACACTAACACTTTTTTGGAGGAAGACATCTTCTCTCAAAGTCGGAATGCGCACGAAAATTGGAGCGGGGCCACTAAACATAAAAGAAAAAATTAATTAAAAAGTTTGGAAGAATGCCTGGGACACAAGACACCAAATGCCCGAATTCACAAGAAGTTTTGCGCTGATTCTGAATATCCCAAATGTGCCCATACCTAAAACCTTTCCTTCATCATCCTTTCTTAAAAAATCGAGTTTTCAAGAGTTATTTTTAATTTTACGGCCAGAGTAACATAATTATAACGCGATGTAATATTTGTCACTCATAAAAGTTGTAGAGTATAAAATTATGCTTCCACTGGTCACTACAAATACCCGAAATTATCATAAAATAAGTTAGTAATCGAGTTTTCAATGTCTCAAAATAGAAAATATCCCCTTTTAATGCATCTAGTATAATGATAATTTTCAACTGTCGCTGTAACTTCCATATTTTCCAGTGAACTCCAAAATTTTGGTGTTCTATTGACATGGAACGCAACCGGCTCTCATCTGATCTGCTCAATTACAATTAAAAATTATCTTTAATAATTTCAAAATTAAAAAGAGCGGATGTTCCCTGTTTTGAGACAGTGGAAACTCGATAACTCTTTTATTTTGTGATAAATGTAGGACTTTGTGGTTACCAGTGGAAGCAGAATTGTACACTCTAGAACTTTGTGGCAAACAATTTTGTTGTCGAGTGATTCTCAGTAAAATTGACAAATGAGTTGGGATTTTTTAAAAAGATTTCTTCTTATATTTTTTTGAAAATGTTCCGAATGAGTAATATTTTGAGGATTTTTATCGATGACTTCAAACAATGTTAGATCGATATTTCCAAATGAGTTATAAATAGCAAGACAATGCTCGCACAAATGAATAGATGTTTGTAGTCATTGGACTAGTATAAAGGAGAAGGATTGCAAATACGGTAAACACATTCGAACAAACATTCTTCTTTGATTTACAAAATGAGACACCGGTGGACGGAGATAAAGAACCGTGTGTACTCTGGAAAAGTCTTTGTTTCCTTTGAAATTAGAAACGTCAGGGGTTTTCCGATAAAATAGTGGGTGTGAGAAAGAGAGGGTATATTTGACCTGAAGTCAGCACCAGCCAGCTGAGTATGAAGTTCTCACACGCTTCTATGTTATGGCTGTTTTTGGAGCTGCATAGGGAGAATAATCACAGCCGTAGGAAGCATATCGATGAGAGTAGAAGAAATCAGCAGAGGTATTTCAGCAGCTGGAAGTACTTTGCAAATCAAGAAATATTCTGTGTTTGTCCATCTTCACAGAAGGGATCTTGTGCAGTTTCGGTGAGCGTCTCAACTCCCTCGTTCCATGTGCTGGTGGCATTGTCAGGGACGTTGGCTGCCCCAGTTGCTGAACTGATCTTACCGTTCACTTTACCAACGAGCCCTCCGAGACATCTGCGATGCATACAAAATGTCCTAAATCAACTTTATAGATAAAAGTTAGTTTTGGTTCTATCTCATGCGACTATTTTTTGAGATTCACTAACGAATCTGTTTTCATATTTGATTAAGTGACAAAGGGAATTGGTCTGTGGTGGGATTAGAGTATTGTACTCCTCAGGTTGTGATTGCCCACAGATGATCAGGGGAACACTTACCCATTTGCGAATCGTTCATTAGCATTGTCAGCTGCTAAACTAGCAGATTCGTCACATGAAGTGGCGATTAAAGCGTGAGCTGAACCAACAGCAGTTGCTTCAGCGCCAGCTGTAGATGCTTAGCAGGCCAAAGTTCCTGAGGAACTGGAACCTCCGATTCCCAAAAGCTGCTGAAATGCCTCCACTAATTTTTCCTGCTCCCTTCGATACACTTCGTACTGCAGTGAAAGGGCCTGTAATAATTCCTCCATGAGCAGCTGCAAAACAGCCACCACCATAACAGTAAGTGAGAACTTCATGTTCAGCATACTGAACGGGACTTCAACTCGAGTGTGCTCTCTCTGCCCCCGATTTAGCACCTTATTGTCGAATTCATATCTTCCATGTCCACTTGAGACAATAACTCTCCCACTGTTTACCTGCTTCTTTATCCTTATCCAAATATTGAACCCTGGAGTTGCCGTTTGATCCAAATCTGTGATTGAATAAATGTTGACACAAACGAATTTACCGTATTTGCAATTCATAGGCCTTCATGTTGTGATTGAACTATATACATCTGCTTATTTGTCTGATTATTCTTGAAACAGTTGCCTGGCGTCATAGATACGATGACGTTGTTGTCAACCTCAACAATGCCGTAATCAATTTTCGATATTTTGTCATGCGATCGTTCTACAACTTTATTTTTAAATTCAGCCACATCAAGTAACTAAGATGTTGATGTAAATGAAACGGTTGGTTGATAAATAACACGTTTTTCTCGATCGGATCTAGTTTTTGAGATGTACCTAGTTCATATTGCTATTTTCTAGCTGTTTCAGTGGTGAAAAAAACTTCTTGAATTACAACCCAATTTTCACTTTTGACCACTCTTTCTATTTTTCAAGTAATCCGAATTTGATTTGAAAAGAATTTAGCTAGCTTCTCAAATTCTACTTTAAAACACCGGTAAAGTTGACAAAGTACACTAAAAATCCAAACAAAAACATTGTTTTTTATTTGCGTTATTATCTTCTATAGATATAAAAGAACGTCGTGTTAGTTACACTATTTATAACTGCAGAACGGCTGAACTGATTTGGCTGAAAATTGGTGGGAAGGTAGCTTAGAATCAGAAGAAGGACATAAACTTCGTTTTGTCACGTTCCCACGGGATGTGGCATAAACCTGGCATAACAAAATGCAACTGAATAAAGTGTAGTGACTTAAAGTTCATAATTCAGAATGAGATCAATTTACTGTTTAAGAAACGAAGATGAAACCAATAACTATAAAATTGATTTTTTAAACTCCTTGTATGTGACAGTCTTAAAGGTTGGTTCCGCAGTAATCATGCTTCGAGACAAACCAACCAAAACTGTGCGACGGAACGCATTTGGTGATAAAGCAACTGATGAATAATGTGATTTAAGCGACGTTACTCAAAAGGAAAATTCGAAGGTGAGGAAGTTCTCATTCCAAGGATCCGGATGATCCCAAACAACATTCTGTTTGAGTTTAAACGACTTCAATTTCAATTGCAATGACCACACACAAATCACAAGGCCGATCCTTAAAAGTTTCCGGTCTGAACCTGGAAAATCTTTGTTTTTCCCATGGCCATTTATATGTGGAATGTTCACGGGCCGTAAGACCATCTGCGTTATTTGTTCTTGCGCCAAATGATAAAAGAAAAAATGGTTCTTCAATAAAAAGTGGAACCCTTGCACTAAAATACAAGGCAATGAAATCCTTAAAATTACATTTATTAACTCACTAAAAAATTCTTGTTACAATTAAAAGTCTGCTCGTTTATAACCTCTGAGGTGAAAGAAAGTTCGCCGGGTCAGCCAGTTTCGAATAAAATTCAGACCGCTGTCCATCTAACAAATTCATGAATTATAATGATCAATATTGTGGTGAGT
>JAVIWC010001251.1:0-26976 GCA_031894815.1 Creontiades dilutus | reverse complement strand
ACTATGAAGGAAGCGTTTTATCGAAAAACGGACTTCAGATTCGTGTTCAGCACCCCGAAAAACCCTTAGAGAGTAGGTTTGAAAGGGATTAAACAGAGTTAATTTTTGAGCAATTTTGATGAAAAAACGCGAAAATAACCATGAAGGAAGCGTTTTATCGAAAAACGGACTTCAGATTCGTGTTCAGCACCCCGAAAAACCCCTTAGAGAGTAGGTTTGAAAGGGATTAAACAGAGTTAATTTTTGAGCAATTTTGATGAAAAAACGCGAAAATAACTATGAAGGAAGCGTTTTATCGAAAAACGGACTTCAGATTCGTGTTCAGCACCCCGAAAAACCCCTTAGAGAGTAGGTTTGAAAGGGATTAAACAGAGTTAATTTTTGAGCAATTTTGATGAAAAATCGCGAAAATAACCATGAAGGAAGCGTTTTATCGAAAAACGGACTTCAGATTCGTGTTCAGCACCCCGAAAAACCCCTTAGAGAGTAGGTTTGAAAGCGATTAAACAGAGTTAATTTTTGAGCAATTTTGATGAAAAATCGCGAAAATAACCATGAAGGAAGCGTTTTATCGAAAAACGGACTTCAGATTCGTGTTCAGCACCCCGAAAAACCCCTTAGAGAGTAGGTTTGAAAGGGATTAAACAGAGTTAATTTTTGAGCAATTTTGATGAAAAAACGCGAAAATAACCATGAAGGAAGCGTTTTATCGAAAAACGGACTTCAGATTCGTGTTCAGCACCCCGAAAAACCCCTTAGAGAGTAGGTTTGAAAGGGATTAAACAGAGTTAATTTTTGAGCAATTTTGATGAAAAACGCGAAAATAACCATGAAGGAAGCGTTTTATCGAAAAACGGACTTCAGATTCGTGTTCAGCACCCCGAAAAACCCCTTAGAGAGTAGGTTTGAAAGGGATTAAACAGAGTTAATTTTTGAGCAATTTTGATGAAAAATCGCGAAAATAACCATGAAGGAAGCGTTTTATCGAAAAACGGACTTCAGATTCGTGTTCAGCACCCCGAAAAACCCCTTAGAGAGTAGGTTTGAAAGGGATTAAACAGAGTTAATTTTTGAGCAATTTTGATGAAAAAACGCGAAAATAACCATGAAGGAAGCGTTTTATCGAAAAACGGACTTCAGATTCGTGTTCAGCACCCCGAAAAACCCCTTAGAGAGTAGGTTTGAAAGGGATTAAACAGAGTTAATTTTTGAGCAATTTTGATGAAAAATCGCGAAAATAACCATGAAGGAAGCGTTTTATCGAAAAACGGACTTCAGATTCGTGTTCAGCACCCCGAAAAACCCCTTAGAGTAGGTTTGAAAGCGATTAAACAGAGTTAATTTTTGAGCAATTTTGATGAAAAAACGCGAAAATAACCATGAAGGAAGCGTTTTATCGAAAAACGGACTTCAGATTCGTGTTCAGCACCCCGAAAAACCCCTTAGAGAGTAGGTTTGAAAGGGATTAAACAGAGTTAATTTTTGAGCAATTTTGATGAAAAATCGCGAAAATAACCATGAAGGAAGCGTTTTATCGAAAAACGGACTTCAGATTCGTGTTCAGCACCCCGAAAAACCCCTTAGAGAGTAGGTTTGAAAGGGATTAAACAGAGTTAATTTTTGAGCAATTTTGATGAAAAAACGCGAAAATAACCATGAAGGAAGCGTTTTATCGAAAAACGGACTTCAGATTCGTGTTCAGCACCCCGAAAAACCCTTAGAGAGTAGGTTTGAAAGGGATTAAACAGAGTTAATTTTTGAGCAATTTTGATGAAAAATCGCGAAAATAACCATGAAGGAAGCGTTTTATCAAAAAACGGACTTCAGATTCGTGTTCAGCACCCCGAAAAACCCCTTAGAGAGTAGGTTTGAAAGGATTAAACAGAGTTAATTTTTGAGCAATTTTGATGAAAAATCGCGAAAATAACCATGAAGGAAGCGTTTTATCGAAAAACGGACTTCAGATTCGTGTTCAGCACCCCGAAAAACCCCTTAGAGAGTAGGTTTGAAAGGATTAAACAGAGTTAATTTTTGAGCAATTTTGATGAAAAAACGCGAAAATAACCATGAAGGAAGCGTTTTATCGAAAAACGGACTTCAGATTCGTGTTCAGCACCCCGAAAAACCCCTTAGAGAGTAGGTTTGAAAGGGATTAAACAGAGTTAATTTTTGAGCAATTTTGATGAAAAAACGCGAAAATAACCATGAAGGAAGCGTTTTATCGAAAAACGGACTTCAGATTCGTGTTCAGCACCCCGAAAAACCCCTTAGAGAGTAGGTTTGAAAGGGATTAAACAGAGTTAATTTTTGAGCAATTTTGATGAAAAATCGCGAAAATAACCATGAAGGAAGCGTTTTATCGAAAAACGGACTTCAGATTCGTGTTCAGCACCCCGAAAAACCCCTTAGAGAGTAGGTTTGAAAGGGATTAAACAGAGTTAATTTTTGAGCAATTTTGATGAAAAAACGCGAAAATAACCATGAAGGAAGCGTTTTATCGAAAAACGGACTTCAGATTCGTGTTCAGCACCCCGAAAAACCCCTTAGAGAGTAGGTTTGAAAGCGATTAAACAGAGTTAATTTTTGAGCAATTTTGATGAAAAAACGCGAAAATAACCATGAAGGAAGCGTTTTATCGAAAAACGGACTTCAGATTCGTGTTCAGCACCCCGAAAAACCCCTTAGAGAGTAGGTTTGAAAGGGATTAAACAGAGTTTATTTTTGAGCAATTTTGATGAAAAAACGCGAAAATAACCATGAAGGAAGCGTTTTATCGAAAAACGGACTTCAGATTCGTGTTCAGCACCCCGAAAAACCCCTTAGAGTAGGTTTGAAAGGGATTAAACAGAGTTAATTTTTGAGCAATTTTGATGAAAAATCGCGAAAATAACCATGAAGGAAGCGTTTTATCGAAAAACGGACTTCAGATTCGTGTTCAGCACCCCGAAAAACCCCTTAGAGAGTAGGTTTGAAAGGGATTAAACAGAGTTAATTTTTGAGCAATTTTGATGAAAAAACGCGAAAATAACCATGAAGGAAGCGTTTTATCGAAAAACGGACTTCAGATTCGTGTTCAGCACCCCGAAAAACCCCTTAGAGAGTAGGTTTGAAAGGATTAAACAGAGTTAATTTTTGAGCAATTTTGATGAAAAATCGCGAAAATAACCATGAAGGAAGCGTTTTATCGAAAAACGGACTTCAGATTCGTGTTCAGCACCCCGAAAAACCCCTTAGAGAGTAGGAAAATAACTATGAAGGAAGCGTTTTATCGAAAAAGGACTTCAGATTCGTGTTCAGCACCCCGAAAAACCCCTTAGAGAGTAGGTTTGAAAGCGATTAAACAGAGTTTATTTTTGAGCAATTTTGATGAAAAAACGCGAAAATAACCATGAAGGAAGCGTTTTATCGAAAAAGGACTTCAGATTCGTGTTCAGCACCCCGAAAACCCCTTAGAGAGTAGGTTTGAAAGCGATTAAACAGAGTTTATTTTTGAGCAATTTTGATGAAAAAACGCGAAAATAACCATGAAGGAAGCGTTTTATCGAAAAAAGGACTTCAGATTCGTGTTCAGCACCCCGAAAAACCCCTTAGAGAGTAGGTTTGAAAGGATTAAACAGAGTTTATTTTTGAGCAATTTTGATGAAAAAACGCGAAAATAACCATGAAGGAAGCGTTTTATCGAAAAACGGACTTCAGATTCGTGTTCAGCACCCCGAAAAACCCCTTAGAGAGTAGGTTTGAAAGGGATTAAACAGAGTTAATTTTTGAGCAATTTTGATGAAAAAACGCGAAAATAACCATGAAGGAAGCGTTTTATCGAAAAACGGACTTCAGATTCGTGTTCAGCACCCCGAAAAACCCCTTAGAGAGTAGGTTTGAAAGGGATTAAACAGAGTTAATTTTTGAGCAATTTTGATGAAAAAACGCGAAAATAACCATGAAGGAAGCGTTTTATCGAAAAACGGACTTCAGATTCGTGTTCAGCACCCCGAAAAACCCCTTAGAGAGTAGGTTTGAAAGGGATTAAACAGAGTTAATTTTTGAGCAATTTTGATGAAAAATCGCGAAAATAACCATGAAGGAAGCGTTTTATCGAAAAAAGGACTTCAGATTCGTGTTCAGCACCCCGAAAAACCCCTTAGAGAGTAGGTTTGAAAGCGATTAAACAGAGTTTATTTTTGAGCAATTTTGATGAAAAAACGCGAAAATAACCATGAAGGAAGCGTTTTATCGAAAAAAGGACTTCAGATTCGTGTTCAGCACCCCGAAAAACCCTTAGAGAGTAGGTTTGAAAGCGATTAAACAGAGTTAATTTTTGAGCAATTTTGATGAAAAAACGCGAAAATAACCATGAAGGAAGCGTTTTATCGAAAAACGGACTTCAGATTCGTGTTCAGCACCCCGAAAAACCCCTTAGAGAGTAGGTTTGAAAGCGATTAAACAGAGTTTATTTTTGAGCAATTTTGATGAAAAATCGCGAAAATAACCATGAAGGAAGCGTTTTATCGAAAAAAGGACTTCAGATTCGTGTTCAGCACCCCGAAAAACCCCTTAGAGAGTAGGTTTGAAAGCGATTAAACAGAGTTAATTTTTGAGCAATTTTGATGAAAAATCGCGAAAATAACCATGAAGGAAGCGTTTTATCGAAAAAAGGACTTCAGATTCGTGTTCAGCACCCCGAAAACCCCTTAGAGAGTAGGTTTGAAAGCGATAAACGCGAAAATAACCATGAAGGAAGCGTTTTATCGAAAAAAGGACTTCAGATTCGTGTTCAGCACCCCGAAAAACCCCTTAGAGAGTAGGTTTGAAAGGGATTAAACAGAGTTTATTTTTGAGCAATTTTGATGAAAAAACGCGAAAATAACCATGAAGGAAGCGTTTTATCGAAAAAAGGACTTCAGATTCGTGTTCAGCACCCCGAAAAACCCCTTAGAGAGTAGGTTTGAAAGCGATTAAACAGAGTTTATTTTTGAGCAATTTTGATGAAAAAACGCGAAAATAACCATGATGGAAGCGTTTTATCGAAAAAAGGACTTCAGATTCGTGTTCAGCACCCCGAAAAACCCCTTAGAGAGTAGGTTTGAAAGCGATTAAACAGAGTTTATTTTTGAGCAATTTTGATGAAAAAACGCGAAAATAACCATGAAGGAAGCGTTTTATCGAAAAACGGACTTCAGATTCGTGTTCAGCACCCCGAAAAACCCCTTAGAGAGTAGGTTTGAAAGCGATTAAACAGAGTTTATTTTTGAGCAATTTTGATGAAAAAACGCGAAAATAACCATGAAGGAAGCGTTTTATCGAAAAAAGGACTTCAGATTCGTGTTCAGCACCCCGAAAAACCCCTTAGAGAGTAGGTTTGAAAGCGATTAAACAGAGTTTATTTTTGAGCAATTTTGATGAAAAAACGCGAAAATAACCATGAAGGAAGCGTTTTATCGAAAAAAGGACTTCAGATTCGTGTTCAGCACCCCGAAAAACCCCTTAGAGAGTAGGTTTGAAAGCGATTAAACAGAGTTTATTTTTGAGCAATTTTGATGAAAAAACGCGAAAATAACCATGAAGGAAGCGTTTTATCGAAAAAAGGACTTCAGATTCGTGTTCAGCACCCCGAAAAACCCCTTAGAGAGTAGGTTTGAAAGCGATTAAACAGAGTTTATTTTTGAGCAATTTTGATGAAAAAACGCGAAAATAACCATGAAGGAAGCGTTTTATCGAAAAAAGGACTTCAGATTCGTGTTCAGCACCCCGAAAAACCCCTTAGAGAGTAGGTTTGAAAGCGATTAAACAGAGTTAATTTTTGAGCAATTTTGATGAAAAAACGCGAAAATAACCATGAAGGAAGCGTTTTATCGAAAAACGGACTTCAGATTCGTGTTCAGCACCCCGAAAAACCCCTTAGAGAGTAGGTTTGAAAGCGATTAAACAGAGTTTATTTTTGAGCAATTTTGATGAAAAAACGCGAAAATAACCATGAAGGAAGCGTTTTATCGAAAAACGGACTTCAGATTCGTGTTCAGCACCCCGAAAAACCCCTTAGAGAGTAGGTTTGAAAGCGATTAAACAGAGTTTATTTTTGAGCAATTTTGATGAAAAAACGCGAAAATAACCATGAAGGAAGCGTTTTATCGAAAAAAGGACTTCAGATTCGTGTTCAGCACCCCGAAAAACCCCTTAGAGAGTAGGTTTGAAAGCGATTAAACAGAGTTTATTTTTGAGCAATTTTGATGAAAAAACGCGAAAATAACCATGAAGGAAGCGTTTTATCGAAAAAAGGACTTCAGATTCGTGTTCAGCACCCCGAAAAACCCCTTAGAGAGTAGGTTTGAAAGCGATTAAACAGAGTTTATTTTTGAGCAATTTTGATGAAAAAACGCGAAAATAACCATGAAGGAAGCGTTTTATCGAAAAAAGGACTTCAGATTCGTGTTCAGCACCCCGAAAAACCCCTTAGAGAGTAGGTTTGAAAGCGATTAAACAGAGTTAATTTTTGAGCAATTTTGATGAAAAAACGCGAAAATAACCATGAAGGAAGCGTTTTATCGAAAAAAGGACTTCAGATTCGTGTTCAGCACCCCGAAAAACCCCTTAGAGAGTAGGTTTGAAAGCGATTAAACAGAGTTTATTTTTGAGCAATTTTGATGAAAAAACGCGAAAATAACCATGAAGGAAGCGTTTTATCAATAACCATGATGGAAGCGTTTTATCGAAAAACGGACTTCAGATTCGTGTTCAGCACCCCGAAAAACCCCTTAGAGAGTAGGTTTGAAAGCGATTAAACAGAGTTAATTTTTGAGCAATTTTGATGAAAAAACGCGAAAATAACCATGAAGGAAGCGTTTTATCGAAAAACGGACTTCAGATTCGTGTTCAGCACCCCGAAAAACCCCTTAGAGAGTAGGTTTGAAAGCGATTAAACAGAGTTTATTTTTGAGCAATTTTGATGAAAAAACGCGAAAATAACCATGAAGGAAGCGTTTTATCGAAAAACGGACTTCAGATTCGTGTTCAGCACCCCGAAAAACCCCTTAGAGAGTAGGTTTGAAAGCGATTAAACAGAGTTAATTTTTGAGCAATTTTGATGAAAAAACGCGAAAATAACCATGAAGGAAGCGTTTTATCGAAAAACGGACTTCAGATTCGTGTTCAGCACCCCGAAAAACCCCTTAGAGAGTAGGTTTGAAAGCGATTAAACAGAGTTAATTTTTGAGCAATTTTGATGAAAAAACGCGAAAATAACCATGAAGGAAGCGTTTTATCGAAAAACGGACTTCAGATTCGTGTTCAGCACCCCGAAAAACCCCTTAGAGAGTAGGTTTGAAAGCGATTAAACAGAGTTAATTTTTGAGCAATTTTGATGAAAAAACGCGAAAATAACCATGAAGGAAGCGTTTTATCGAAAAACGGACTTCAGATTCGTGTTCAGCACCCCGAAAAACCCCTTAGAGAGTAGGTTTGAAAGCGATTAAACAGAGTTAATTTTTGAGCAATTTTGATGAAAAAACGCGAAAATAACCATGAAGGAAGCGTTTTATCGAAAAACGGACTTCAGATTCGTGTTCAGCACCCCGAAAAACCCCTTAGAGAGTAGGTTTGAAAGCGATTAAACAGAGTTTATTTTTGAGCAATTTTGATGAAAAAACGCGAAAATAACCATGATGGAAGCGTTTTATCGAAAAAAGGACTTCAGATTCGTGTTCAGCACCCCGAAAAACCCCTTAGAGAGTAGGTTTGAAAGCGATTAAACAGAGTTTATTTTTGAGCAATTTTGATGAAAAAACGCGAAAATAACCATGATGGAAGCGTTTGATTAAACAGAGTTAATTTTTGAGCAATTTTGATGAAAAAACGCGAAAATAACCATGAAGGAAGCGTTTTATCGAAAAAAGGACTTCAGATTCGTGTTCAGCACCCCGAAAAACCCCTTAGAGAGTAGGTTTGAAAGCGATTAAACAGAGTTAATTTTTGAGCAATTTTGATGAAAAAACGCGAAAATAACCATGATGGAAGCGTTTTGAAGGAAGCGTTTTATCGAAAAACGGACTTCAGATTCGTGTTCAGCACCCCGAAAAACCCCTTAGAGAGTAGGTTTGAAAGGATTAAACAGAGTTAATTTTTGAGCAATTTTGATGAAAAAACGCGAAAATAACCATGAAGGAAGCGTTTTATCGAAAAACGGACTTCAGATTCGTGTTCAGCACCCCGAAAAACCCCTTAGAGAGTAGGTTTGAAAGCGATTAAACAGAGTTAATTTTTGAGCAATTTTGATGAAAAAACGCGAAAATAACCATGAAGGAAGCGTTTTATCGAAAAACGGACTTCAGATTCGTGTTCAGCACCCCGAAAAACCCCTTAGAGAGTAGGTTTGAAAGCGATTAAACAGAGTTAATTTTTGAGCAATTTTGATGAAAAAACGCGAAAATAACCATGAAGGAAGCGTTTTATCGAAAAAAGGACTTCAGATTCGTGTTCAGCACCCCGAAAAACCCCTTAGAGAGTAGGTTTGAAAGCGATTAAACAGAGTTAATTTTTGAGCAATTTTGATGAAAAAACGCGAAAATAACCATGAAGGAAGCGTTTTATCGAAAAACGGACTTCAGATTCGTGTTCAGCACCCCGAAAAACCCCTTAGAGAGTAGGTTTGAAAGCGATTAAACAGAGTTTATTTTTGAGCAATTTTGATGAAAAATCGCGAAAATAACCATGAAGGAAGCGTTTTATCGAAAAACGGACTTCAGATTCGTGTTCAGCACCCCGAAAAACCCCTTAGAGTAGGTTTGAAAGCGATTAAACAGAGTTTATTTTTGAGCAATTTTGATGAAAAAACGCGAAAATAACCATGAAGGAAGCGTTTTATCGAAAAAAGGACTTCAGATTCGTGTTCAGCACCCCGAAAAACCCCTTAGAGAGTAGGTTTGAAAGCGATTAAACAGAGTTAATTTTTGAGCAATTTTGATGAAAAAACGCGAAAATAACCATGAAGGAAGCGTTTTATCGAAAAACGGACTTCAGATTCGTGTTCAGCACCCCGAAAAACCCCTTAGAGAGTAGGTTTGAAAGCGATTAAACAGAGTTAATTTTTGAGCAATTTTGATGAAAAAACGCGAAAATAACCATGAAGGAAGCGTTTTATCGAAAAAAGGACTTCAGATTCGTGTTCAGCACCCCGAAAAACCCCTTAGAGAGTAGGTTTGAAAGCGATTAAACAGAGTTAATTTTTGAGCAATTTTGATGAAAAAACGCGAAAATAACCATGAAGGAAGCGTTTTATCGAAAAACGGACTTCAGATTCGTGTTCAGCACCCCGAAAAACCCCTTAGAGAGTAGGTTTGAAAGCGATTAAACAGAGTTAATTTTTGAGCAATTTTGATGAAAAAACGCGAAAATAACCATGAAGGAAGCGTTTTATCGAAAAAAGGACTTCAGATTCGTGTTCAGCACCCCGAAAAACCCCTTAGAGAGTAGGTTTGAAAGCGATTAAACAGAGTTAATTTTTGAGCAATTTTGATGAAAAAACGCGAAAATAACCATGAAGGAAGCGTTTTATCGAAAAACGGACTTCAGATTCGTGTTCAGCACCCCGAAAAACCCCTTAGAGAGTAGGTTTGAAAGCGATTAAACAGAGTTAATTTTTGAGCAATTTTGATGAAAAAACGCGAAAATAACCATGAAGGAAGCGTTTTATCGAAAAACGGACTTCAGATTCGTGTTCAGCACCCCGAAAAACCCCTTAGAGAGTAGGTTTGAAAGCGATTAAACAGAGTTAATTTTTGAGCAATTTTGATGAAAAAACGCGAAAATAACCATGAAGGAAGCGTTTTATCGAAAAAACGGACTTCAGATTCGTGTTCAGCACCCCGAAAAACCCCTTAGAGAGTAGGTTTGAAAGCGATTAAACAGAGTTAATTTTTGAGCAATTTTGATGAAAAAACGCGAAAATAACCATGAAGGAAGCGTTTTATCGAAAAAAGGACTTCAGATTCGTGTTCAGCACCCCGAAAAACCCCTTAGAGAGTAGGTTTGAAAGCGATTAAACAGAGTTAATTTTTGAGCAATTTTGATGAAAAAACGCGAAAATAACCATGAAGGAAGCGTTTTATCGAAAAAAGGACTTCAGATTCGTGTTCAGCACCCCGAAAAACCCCTTAGAGAGTAGGTTTGAAAGCGATTAAACAGAGTTAATTTTTGAGCAATTTTGATGAAAAAACGCGAAAATAACCATGAAGGAAGCGTTTTATCGAAAAAAGGACTTCAGATTCGTGTTCAGCACCCCGAAAAACCCCTTAGAGAGTAGGTTTGAAAGCGATTAAACAGAGTTTATTTTTGAGCAATTTTGATGAAAAAACGCGAAAATAACCATGAAGGAAGCGTTTTATCGAAAAACGGACTTCAGATTCGTGTTCAGCACCCCGAAAAACCCCTTAGAGAGTAGGTTTGAAAGCGATTAAACAGAGTTTATTTTTGAGCAATTTTGATGAAAAAACGCGAAAATAACCATGAAGGAAGCGTTTTATCGAAAAAAGGACTTCAGATTCGTGTTCAGCACCCCGAAAAACCCCTTAGAGAGTAGGTTTGAAAGCGATTAAACAGAGTTAATTTTTGAGCAATTTTGATGAAAAAACGCGAAAATAACCATGAAGGAAGCGTTTTATCGAAAAAGGACTTCAGATTCGTGTTCAGCACCCCGAAAAACCCCTTAGAGAGTAGGTTTGAAAGCGATTAAACAGAGTTTATTTTTGAGCAATTTTGATGAAAAAACGCGAAAATAACCATGAAGGAAGCGTTTTATCGAAAAAAGGACTTCAGATTCGTGTTCAGCACCCCGAAAAACCCCTTAGAGAGTAGGTTTGAAAGCGATTAAACAGAGTTTATTTTTGAGCAATTTTGATGAAAAAACGCGAAAATAACCATGAAGGAAGCGTTTTATCGAAAAAAGGACTTCAGATTCGTGTTCAGCACCCCGAAAAACCCCTTAGAGAGTAGGTTTGAAAGCGATTAAACAGAGTTTATTTTTGAGCAATTTTGATGAAAAAACGCGAAAATAACCATGAAGGAAGCGTTTTATCGAAAAAAGGACTTCAGATTCGTGTTCAGCACCCCGAAAAACCCCTTAGAGAGTAGGTTTGAAAGCGATTAAACAGAGTTTATTTTTGAGCAATTTTGATGAAAAAACGCGAAAATAACCATGAAGGAAGCGTTTTATCGAAAAAAGGACTTCAGATTCGTGTTCAGCACCCCGAAAAACCCCTTAGAGAGTAGGTTTGAAAGCGATTAAACAGAGTTTATTTTTGAGCAATTTTGATGAAAAAACGCGAAAATAACCATGAAGGAAGCGTTTTATCGAAAAAAGGACTTCAGATTCGTGTTCAGCACCCCGAAAAACCCCTTAGAGAGTAGGTTTGAAAGCGATTAAACAGAGTTTATTTTTGAGCAATTTTGATGAAAAAACGCGAAAATAACCATGAAGGAAGCGTTTTATCGAAAAAAGGACTTCAGATTCGTGTTCAGCACCCCGAAAAACCCCTTAGAGAGTAGGTTTGAAAGCGATTAAACAGAGTTATTTTTGAGCAATTTTGATGAAAAAACGCGAAAATAACCATGAAGGAAGCGTTTTATCGAAAAAAGGACTTCAGATTCGTGTTCAGCACCCCGAAAAACCCCTTAGAGAGTAGGTTTGAAAGCGATTAAACAGAGTTTATTTTTGAGCAATTTTGATGAAAAAACGCGAAAATAACCATGAAGGAAGCGTTTTATCGAAAAAAGGACTTCAGATTCGTGTTCAGCACCCCGAAAAACCCCTTAGAGAGTAGGTTTGAAAGCGATTAAACAGAGTTAATTTTTGAGCAATTTTGATGAAAAAACGCGAAAATAACCATGAAGGAAGCGTTTTATCGAAAAAAGGACTTCAGATTCGTGTTCAGCACCCCGAAAAACCCCTTAGAGAGTAGGTTTGAAAGCGATTAAACAGAGTTTATTTTTGAGCAATTTTGATGAAAAAACGCGAAAATAACCATGAAGGAAGCGTTTTATCGAAAAAAGGACTTCAGATTCGTGTTCAGCACCCCGAAAAACCCCTTAGAGAGTAGGTTTGAAAGCGATTAAACAGAGTTAATTTTTGAGCAATTTTGATGAAAAAACGCGAAAATAACCATGAAGGAAGCGTTTTATAGAAAAAAGGACTTCAGATTCGTGTTCAGCACCCCGAAAAACCCCTTAGAGAGTAGGTTTGAAAGCGATTAAACAGAGTTTATTTTTGAGCAATTTTGATGAAAAAACGCGAAAATAACCATGAAGGAAGCGTTTTATCGAAAAAAGGACTTCAGATTCGTGTTCAGCACCCCGAAAAACCCCTTAGAGAGTAGGTTTGAAAGCGATTAAACAGAGTTTATTTTTGAGCAATTTTGATGAAAAAACGCGAAAATAACCATGAAGGAAGCGTTTTATCGAAAAAAGGACTTCAGATTCGTGTTCAGCACCCCGAAAAACCCCTTAGAGAGTAGGTTTGAAAGCGATTAAACAGAGTTTATTTTTGAGCAATTTGATGAAAAAACGCGAAAATAACCATGAAGGAAGCGTTTTATCGAAAAAAGGAATTCAGATTCGTGTTCAGCACCCCGAAAAACCCCTTAGAGAGTAGGTTTGAAAGCGATTAAACAGAGTTAATTTTTGAGCAATTTTGATGAAAAAACGCGAAAATAACCATGAAGGAAGCGTTTTATCGAAAAAAAGGACTTCAGATTCGTATTCAGCACCCCGAAAAACCCCTTAGAGAGTAGGTTTGAAAGCGATTAAACCGAGTTAATTTTTGAGCAATTTTGATGAAAAAAACGCGAAAATAACCATGAAGGAAGCGTTTTATCGAAAAAAGGTCTTCAGATTCGTGTTCAGCACCCTGAAAAACCCCTTAGAGAGTAGGTTTGAAAGCGATTAAACAGAGTTAATTTTTGAGCAATTTTGATGAAAAAACGCGAAAATAGCCATGAAGGAAGCGTTTTATCGAAAAAAGGACTTCAGATTCGTGTTCAGCACCCCGAAAAGCCCCTTAGAGAGTAGGTTTTAAAGCGATTAAACAGAGTTAATTTTGAGCAATTTTGATGAAAAAACGCGAAAATAACCATGAAGGAAGCGTTTTATCGAAAAAAAAGGACTTCAGATTCGTGTTCAGCACCCCGAAAAACCCCTTAGAGAGTAGGTTTTAAAGCGATTAAACAGAGTTAATTTTTGAGAAATTTTGATGAAAAAACGCGAAAATAACCATGAGGGAAGCGTTTTATCGAAAAACGGACTTCGAGATTCGTGTTCAGCACCCGAAAAACCCCTTAGAGAGTAGGTTTGAAAGCGATTAAACAGAGTTAATTTTTGAGCAATTTGATGAAAAAACGCGAAGATAACCATGAAGGATGCGTTTTATCGAAAAACGGACTTCAGATTCGTGTTCAGCACCCCGAAAAACCCCATAGAGAGTAGGTTTGAAAGCGATTAAACAGAGTTTATTTTTTGAGCAATTTTGTTGAAAAATCGCGAAAATAACCATGAAGGAAGCGTTTTATCGAGAAACGGACTTCAGATTCGTGTTCAGCACCTCGAAAAACCCTTAGAGAGTAGGTTTGAAAGGATTAAACAGAGTTAATTTTCAGCAATTTTGATGAAAAATCGCGAAAATAACCATGAAGGAAGCGTTATATCGCGATACGGACTTCAGATTCGTGTTCAGCAAAATACCCCTTAGAGAGTAGGTTTGAAAGCGATTAAACAGAGTTAATTTCAGAGCAATTTTGATGAAAAATCGCGAAAATAACCATGAAGGAAGCGTTTTATCGAGAAACGGACTTCGGATTCGTGTTCAGCACCCCGAAAAACCCCTTAGAGAGTAGGTTTGAAAGCGATTAAACAGAGTTAATTTTTTTGAGCAATTTTGATGAAAAAACGCGAAAATAACCATGAAGGAAGCGTTTTATCGAAAAAAGGACTTCAGATTCGTGTTCAGCACCCCGAAAATACCCCTTAGAGAGTAGGTTTGAAAGCGTTTTATCAGGAAACGGACTTCAGATTCGTGTTCAGCACCCCGAAAAACCCCTTAGAGAGTAGGTTTGAAAGGGATTAAACAGAGTTTATTTTTGAGCAATTTTGATGAAAAAACGCGAAAATAACCATGATGGAAGCGTTTTATCGAAAAAAGGACTTCAGATTCGTGTTCAGCACCCCGAAAAACCCCTTAGAGAGTAGGTTTGAAAGCGATTAAACAGAGTTTATTTTTGAGCAATTTTGATGAAAAAACGCGAAAATAACCATGAAGGAAGCGTTTTATCGAAAAAAGGACTTCAGATTCGTGTTCAGCACCCCGAAAAACCCCTTAGAGAGTAGGTTTGAAAGCGATTAAACAGAGTTTATTTTTGAGCAATTTTGATGAAAAAACGCGAAAATAACCATGAAGGAAGCGTTTTATCGAAAAAGGACTTCAGATTCGTGTTCAGCACCCCGAAAAACCCCTTAGAGAGTAGGTTTGAAAGCGATTAAACAGAGTTTATTTTTGAGCAATTTTGATGAAAAAACGCGAAAATAACCATGAAGGAAGCGTTTTATCGAAAAACGGACTTCAGATTCGTGTTCAGCACCCCGAAAACCCCTTAGAGAGTAGGTTTGAAAGCGATTAAACAGAGTTTATTTTTGAGCAATTTTGATGAAAAATCGCGAAAATAACCATGAAGGAAGCGTTTTATCGAAAAAAACTTCAGATTCGTGTTCAGCACCCCGAAAAACCCCTTAGCGAGTAGGTTTGAAAGCGATTAAACAGAGTTTATTTTTGAGCAATTTTGATGAAAAAACGCGAAAATAACCATGAAGGAAGCGTTTTATCGAAAAAAGGACTTCAGATTCGTGTTCAGCACCCCGAAAAACCCCTTAGAGAGTAGGTTTGAAAGCGATTAAACAGAGTTTATTTTTGAGCAATTTTGATGAAAAAACGCGAAAATAACCATGAAGGAAGCGTTTTATCGAAAAAAGGACTTCAGATTCGTGTTCAGCACCCCGAAAAACCCCTTAGAGAGTAGGTTTGAAAGCGATTAAACAGAGTTTATTTTTGAGCAATTTTGATGAAAAAACGCGAAAATAACCATGAAGGAAGCGTTTTATCGAAAAAAGGACTTCAGATTCGTGTTCAGCACCCCGAAAAACCCCTTAGAGAGTAGGTTTGAAAGCGATTAAACAGAGTTTATTTTTGAGCAATTTTGATGAAAAAACGCGAAAATAACCATGAAGGAAGCGTTTTATCGAAAAAAGGACTTCAGATTCGTGTTCAGCACCCCGAAAAACCCCTTAGAGAGTAGGTTTGAAAGCGATTAAACAGAGTTTATTTTTGAGCAATTTTGATGAAAAAACGCGAAAATAACCATGAAGGAAGCGTTTTATCGAAAAAAGGACTTCAGATTCGTGTTCAGCACCCCGAAAAACCCCTTAGAGAGTAGGTTTGAAAGCGATTAAACAGAGTTTATTTTTGAGCAATTTTGATGAAAAAACGCGAAAATAACCATGAAGGAAGCGTTTTATCGAAAAAAGGACTTCAGATTCGTGTTCAGCACCCCGAAAAACCCCTTAGAGAGTAGGTTTGAAAGCGATTAAACAGAGTTAATTTTTGAGCAATTTTGATGAAAAAACGCGAAAATAACCATGAAGGAAGCGTTTTATCGAAAAAAGGACTTCAGATTCGTGTTCAGCACCCCGAAAAACCCCTTAGAGAGTAGGTTTGAAAGCGATTAAACAGAGTTTATTTTTGAGCAATTTTGATGAAAAAACGCGAAAATAACCATGAAGGAAGCGTTTTATCGAAAAAAGGACTTCAGATTCGTGTTCAGCACCCCGAAAAACCCCTTAGAGAGTAGGTTTGAAAGCGATTAAACAGAGTTTATTTTTGAGCAATTTTGATGAAAAAACGCGAAAATAACCATGAAGGAAGCGTTTTATCGAAAAAAGGACTTCAGATTCGTGTTCAGCACCCCGAAAAACCCCTTAGAGAGTAGGTTTGAAAGCGATTAAACAGAGTTTATTTTTGAGCAATTTTGATGAAAAAACGCGAAAATAACCATGAAGGAAGCGTTTTATCGAAAAAAGGACTTCAGATTCGTGTTCAGCACCCCGAAAAACCCCTTAGAGAGTAGGTTTGAAAGCGATTAAACAGAGTTAATTTTTGAGCAATTTTGATGAAAAAACGCGAAAATAACCATGAAGGAAGCGTTTTATCGAAAAAAGGACTTCAGATTCGTGTTCAGCACCCCGAAAAACCCCTTAGAGAGTAGGTTTGAAAGCGATTAAACAGAGTTAATTTTTGAGCAATTTTGATGAAAAAACGCGAAAATAACCATGAAGGAAGCGTTTTATCGAAAAAAGGACTTCAGATTCGTGTTCAGCACCCCGAAAAACCCCTTAGAGAGTAGGTTTGAAAGCGATTAAACAGAGTTTATTTTTGAGCAATTTTGATGAAAAAACGCGAAAATAACCATGAAGGAAGCGTTTTATCGAAAAACGGACTTCAGATTCGTGTTCAGCACCCCGAAAAACCCCTTAGAGAGTAGGTTTGAAAGCGATTAAACAGAGTTTATTTTTGAGCAATTTTGATGAAAAAACGCGAAAATAACCATGAAGGAAGCGTTTTATCGAAAAAAGGACTTCAGATTCGTGTTCAGCACCCCGAAAAACCCCTTAGAGAGTAGGTTTGAAAGCGATTAAACAGAGTTTATTTTTGAGCAATTTTGATGAAAAAACGCGAAAATAACCATGAAGGAAGCGTTTTATCGAAAAAAGGACTTCAGATTCGTGTTCAATTAAACAGAGTTTATTTTTGAGCAATTTTGATGAAAAAACGCGAAAATAACCATGAAGGAAGCGTTTTATCGAAAAAAGGACTTCAGATTCGTGTTCAGCACCCCGAAAAACCCCTTAGAGAGTAGGTTTGAAAGCGATTAAACAGAGTTTATTTTTGAGCAATTTTGATGAAAAAACGCGAAAATAACCATGAAGGAAGCGTTTTATCGAAAAAAGGACTTCAGATTCGTGTTCAGCACCCCGAAAAACCCCTTAGAGAGTAGGTTTGAAAGCGATTAAACAGGAGTTAATTTTTGAGCAATTTTGATGAAAAAACGCGAAAATAACCATGAAGGAAGCGTTTTATCGAAAAAAGGACTTCAGATTCGTGTTCAGCACCCCGAAAAACCCCTTAGAGAGTAGGTTTGAAAGCGATTAAACAGAGTTAATTTTTGAGCAATTTTGATGAAAAAACGCGAAAATAACCATGAAGGAAGCGTTTTATCGAAAAAAGGACTTCAGATTCGTGTTCAGCACCCCGAAAAACCCCTTAGAGAGTAGGTTTGAAAGCGATTAAACAGAGTTAATTTTTGAGCAATTTTGATGAAAAAACGCGAAAATAACCATGAAGGAAGCGTTTTATCGAAAAAAGGACTTCAGATTCGTGTTCAGCACCCCGAAAAACCCCTTAGAGAGTAGGTTTGAAAGCGATTAAACAGAGTTAATTTTTGAGCAATTTTGATGAAAAAACGCGAAAATAACCATGAAGGAAGCGTTTTATCGAAAAAAGGACTTCAGATTCGTGTTCAGCACCCCGAAAAACCCCTTAGAGAGTAGGTTTGAAAGCGATTAAACAGAGTTAATTTTTGAGCAATTTTGATGAAAAAACGCGAAAATAACCATGAAGGAAGCGTTTTATCGAAAAAAGGACTTCAGATTCGTGTTCAGCACCCCGAAAAACCCTTAGAGAGTAGGTTTGAAAGCGATTAAACAGAGTTAATTTTTGAGCAATTTTGATGAAAAAACGCGAAAATAACCATGAAGGAAGCGTTTTATCGAAAAAAGGACTTCAGATTCGTGTTCAGCACCCCGAAAAACCCCTTAGAGAGTAGGTTTGAAAGCGATTAAACAGAGTTAATTTTTGAGCAATTTTGATGAAAAAACGCGAAAATAACCATGAAGGAAGCGTTTTATCGAAAAAAGGACTTCAGATTCGTGTTCAGCACCCCGAAAAACCCCTTAGAGAGTAGGTTTGAAAGCGATTAAACAGAGTTAATTTTTGAGCAATTTTGATGAAAAAACGCGAAAATAACCATGAAGGAAGCGTTTTATCGAAAAAAGGACTTCAGATTCGTGTTCAGCACCCCGAAAAACCCCTTAGAGAGTAGGTTTGAAAGCGATTAAACAGAGTTTATTTTTGAGCAATTTTGATGAAAAAACGCGAAAATAACCATGAAGGAAGCGTTTTATCGAAAAAAGGACTTCAGATTCGTGTTCAGCACCCCGAAAAACCCCTTAGAGAGTAGGTTTGAAAGCGATTAAACAGAGTTATTTTTGAGCAATTTTGATGAAAAAACGCGAAAATAACCATGAAGGAAGCGTTTTATCGAAAAAAGGACTTCAGATTCGTGTTCAGCACCCCGAAAAACCCCTTAGAGAGTAGGTTTGAAAGCGATTAAACAGAGTTAATTTTTGAGCAATTTTGATGAAAAAACGCGAAAATAACCATGAAGGAAGCGTTTTATCGAAAAAAGGACTTCAGATTCGTGTTCAGCACCCCGAAAAACCCCTTAGAGAGTAGGTTTGAAAGCGATTAAACAGAGTTAATTTTTGAGCAATTTTGATGAAAAAACGCGAAAATAACCATGAAGGAAGCGTTTTATCGAAAAAAGGACTTCAGATTCGTGTTCAGCACCCCGAAAAACCCCTTAGAGAGTAGGTTTGAAAGCGATTAAACAGAGTTAATTTTTGAGCAATTTTGATGAAAAAACGCGAAAATAACCATGAAGGAAGCGTTTTATCGAAAAAAGGACTTCAGATTCGTGTTCAGCACCCCGAAAAACCCCTTAGAGAGTAGGTTTGAAAGCGATTAAACAGAGTTAATTTTTGAGCAATTTTGATGAAAAAACGCGAAAATAACCATGAAGGAAGCGTTTTATCGAAAAAAGGACTTCAGATTCGTGTTCAGCACCCCGAAAAACCCCTTAGAGAGTAGGTTTGAAAGCGATTAAACAGAGTTAATTTTTGAGCAATTTTGATGAAAAAACGCGAAAATAACCATGAAGGAAGCGTTTTATCGAAAAAAGGACTTCAGATTCGTGTTCAGCACCCCGAAAAACCCCTTAGAGAGTAGGTTTGAAAGCGATTAAACAGAGTTAATTTTTGAGCAATTTTGATGAAAAAACGCGAAAATAACCATGAAGGAAGCGTTTTATCGAAAAAAGGACTTCAGATTCGTGTTCAGCACCCCGAAAAACCCCTTAGAGAGTAGGTTTGAAAGCGATTAAACAGAGTTAATTTTTGAGCAATTTTGATGAAAAAACGCGAAAATAACCATGAAGGAAGCGTTTTATCGAAAAAAGGACTTCAGATTCGTGTTCAGCACCCCGAAAAACCCCTTAGAGAGTAGGTTTGAAAGCGATTAAACAGAGTTAATTTTTGAGCAATTTTGATGAAAAAACGCGAAAATAACCATGAAGGAAGCGTTTTATCGAAAAAAGGACTTCAGATTCGTGTTCAGCACCCCGAAAAACCCCTTAGAGAGTAGGTTTGAAAGCGATTAAACAGAGTTAATTTTTGAGCAATTTTGATGAAAAAACGCGAAAATAACCATGAAGGAAGCGTTTTATCGAAAAACGGACTTCAGATTCGTGTTCAGCACCCCGAAAAACCCCTTAGAGAGTAGGTTTGAAAGCGATTAAACAGAGTTAATTTTTGAGCAATTTTGATGAAAAAACGCGAAAATAACCATGAAGGAAGCGTTTTATCGAAAAAAGGACTTCAGATTCGTGTTCAGCACCCCGAAAAACCCCTTAGAGAGTAGGTTTGAAAGCGATTAAACAGAGTTAATTTTTGAGCAATTTTGATGAAAAAACGCGAAAATAACCATGAAGGAAGCGTTTTATCGAAAAAAGGACTTCAGATTCGTGTTCAGCACCCCGAAAAACCCCTTAGAGAGTAGGTTTGAAAGCGATTAAACAGAGTTAATTTTTGAGCAATTTTGATGAAAAAACGCGAAAATAACCATGAAGGAAGCGTTTTATCGAAAAAAGGACTTCAGATTCGTGTTCAGCACCCCGAAAAACCCCTTAGAGAGTAGGTTTGAAAGCGATTAAACAGAGTTAATTTTTGAGCAATTTTGATGAAAAAACGCGAAAATAACCATGAAGGAAGCGTTTTATCGAAAAAAGGACTTCAGATTCGTGTTCAGCACCCCGAAAAACCCCTTAGAGAGTAGGTTTGAAAGCGATTAAACAGAGTTAATTTTTGAGCAATTTTGATGAAAAAACGCGAAAATAACCATGAAGGAAGCGTTTTATCGAAAAAAGGACTTCAGATTCGTGTTCAGCACCCCGAAAAACCCCTTAGAGAGTAGGTTTGAAAGCGATTAAACAGAGTTAATTTTTGAGCAATTTTGATGAAAAAACGCGAAAATAACCATGAAGGAAGCGTTTTATCGAAAAAAGGACTTCAGATTCGTGTTCAGCACCCCGAAAAACCCCTTAGAGAGTAGGTTTGAAAGCGATTAAACAGAGTTAATTTTTGAGCAATTTTGATGAAAAAACGCGAAAATAACCATGAAGGAAGCGTTTTATCGAAAAAAGGACTTCAGATTCGTGTTCAGCACCCCGAAAAAATAACCCGTTTTATCGAAAAACCCCGTTAGAGAGTAGGTTTGAAAGCGATTAAACAGAGTTATTTTTGAGCAATTTTGATGAAAAAACGCGAAAATAACCATGAAGGAAGCGTTTTATCGAAAAAAGGACTTCAGATTCGTGTTCAGCACCCCGAAAAACCCCTTAGAGAGTAGGTTTGAAAGCGATTAAACAGAGTTAATTTTTGAGCAATTTTGATGAAAAAACGCGAAAATAACCATGAAGGAAGCGTTTTATCGAAAAAAGGACTTCAGATTCGTGTTCAGCACCCCGAAAAACCCCTTAGAGAGTAGGTTTGAAAGCGATTAAACAGAGTTAATTTTTGAGCAATTTTGATGAAAAAACGCGAAAATAACCATGAAGGAAGCGTTTTATCGAAAAAAGGACTTCAGATTCGTGTTCAGCACCCCGAAAAACCCCTTAGAGAGTAGGTTTGAAAGCGATTAAACAGAGTTAATTTTTGAGCAATTTTGATGAAAAAACGCGAAAATAACCATGAAGGAAGCGTTTTATCGAAAAAAGGACTTCAGATTCGTGTTCAGCACCCCGAAAAACCCCTTAGAGAGTAGGTTTGAAAGCGATTAAACAGAGTTAATTTTTGAGCAATTTTGATGAAAAAACGCGAAAATAACCATGAAGGAAGCGTTTTATCGAAAAAAGGACTTCAGATTCGTGTTCAGCACCCCGAAAAACCCCTTAGAGAGTAGGTTTGAAAGCGATTAAACAGAGTTAATTTTTGAGCAATTTTGATGAAAAAACGCGAAAATAACCATGAAGGAAGCGTTTTATCGAAAAAAGGACTTCAGATTCGTGTTCAGCACCCCGAAAAACCCCTTAGAGAGTAGGTTTGAAAGCGATTAAACAGAGTTAATTTTTGAGCAATTTTGATGAAAAAACGCGAAAATAACCATGAAGGAAGCGTTTTATCGAAAAAAGGACTTCAGATTCGTGTTCAGCACCCCGAAAAACCCCTTAGAGAGTAGGTTTGAAAGCGATTAAACAGAGTTAATTTTTGAGCAATTTTGATGAAAAAACGCGAAAATAACCATGAAGGAAGCGTTTTATCGAAAAAAGGACTTCAGATTCGTGTTCAGCACCCCGAAAACCCCTTAGAGAGTAGGTTTGAAAGCGATTAAACAGAGTTAATTTTTGAGCAATTTTGATGAAAAAACGCGAAAATAACCATGAAGGAAGCGTTTTATCGAAAAACGGACTTCAGATTCGTGTTCAGCACCCCGAAAAACCCCTTAGAGAGTAGGTTTGAAAGCGATTAAACAGAGTTAATTTTTGAGCAATTTTGATGAAAAAACGCGAAAATAACCATGAAGGAAGGAAGCGTTATCGAAAAACGGACTTCAGATTCGTGTTCAGCACCCCGAAAAACCCCTTAGAGAGTAGGTTTGAAAGCGATTAAACAGAGTTAATTTTTGAGCAATTTTGATGAAAAAACGCGAAAATAACCATGAAGGAAGCGTTTTATCGAAAAAAGGACTTCAGATTCGTGTTCAGCACCCCGAAAAACCCCTTAGAGAGTAGGTTTGAAAGCGATTAAACAGAGTTAATTTTTGAGCAATTTTGATGAAAAAACGCGAAAATAACCATGAAGGAAGCGTTTTATCGAAAAAAGGACTTCAGATTCGTGTTCAGCACCCCGAAAAACCCCTTAGAGAGTAGGTTTGAAAGCGATTAAACAGAGTTAATTTTTGAGCAATTTTGATGAAAAAACGCGAAAATAACCATGAAGGAAGCGTTTTATCGAAAAAAGGACTTCAGATTCGTGTTCAGCACCCCGAAAAACCCCTTAGAGAGTAGGTTTGAAAGCGATTAAACAGAGTTAATTTTTGAGCAATTTTGATGAAAAAACGCGAAAATAACCATGAAGGAAGCGTTTTATCGAAAAAAGGACTTCAGATTCGTGTTCAGCACCCCGAAAAACCCCTTAGAGAGTAGGTTTGAAAGCGATTAAACAGAGTTAATTTTTGAGCAATTTTGATGAAAAAACGCGAAAATAACCATGAAGGAAGCGTTTTATCGAAAAAAGGACTTCAGATTCGTGTTCAGCACCCCGAAAAACCCCTTAGAGAGTAGGTTTGAAAGCGATTAAACAGAGTTAATTTTTGAGCAATTTTGATGAAAAAACGCGAAAATAACCATGAAGGAAGCGTTTTATCGAAAAAAGGACTTCAGATTCGTGTTCAGCACCCCGAAAAACCCCTTAGAGAGTAGGTTTGAAAGCGATTAAACAGAGTTAATTTTTGAGCAATTTTGATGAAAAAACGCGAAAATAACCATGAAGGAAGCGTTTTATCGAAAAAAGGACTTCAGATTCGTGTTCAGCACCCGAAAAACCCCTTAGAGAGTAGGTTTGAAAGCGATTAAACAGAGTTAATTTTTGAGCAATTTTGATGAAAAAACGCGAAAATAACCATGAAGGAAGCGTTTTATCGAAAAAAGGACTTCAGATTCGTGTTCAGCACCCCGAAAAACCCCTTAGAGAGTAGGTTTGAAAGCGATTAAACAGAGTTAATTTTTGAGCAATTTTGATGAAAAAACGCGAAAATAACCATGAAGGAAGCGTTTTATCGAAAAAAGGACTTCAGATTCGTGTTCAGCACCCCGAAAAACCCCTTAGAGAGTAGGTTTGAAAGCGATTAAACAGAGTTAATTTTTGAGCAATTTTGATGAAAAAACGCGAAAATAACCATGAAGGAAGCGTTTTATCGAAAAAAGGACTTCAGATTCGTGTTCAGCACCCCGAAAAACCCCTTAGAGAGTAGGTTTGAAAGCGATTAAACAGAGTTAATTTTTGAGCAATTTTGATGAAAAAACGCGAAAATAACCATGAAGGAAGCGTTTTATCGAAAAAAGGACTTCAGATTCGTGTTCAGCACCCCGAAAAACCCCTTAGAGAGTAGGTTTGAAAGCGATTAAACAGAGTTAATTTTTGAGCAATTTTGATGAAAAAACGCGAAAATAACCATGAAGGAAGCGTTTTATCGAAAAACGGACTTCAGATTCGTGTTCAGCACCCCGAAAAACCCCTTAGAGAGTAGGTTTGAAAGCGATTAAACAGAGTTAATTTTTGAGCAATTTTGATGAAAAAACGCGAAAATAACCATGAAGGAAGCGTTTTATCGAAAAAAGGACTTCAGATTCGTGTTCAGCACCCCGAAAAACCCCTTAGAGAGTAGGTTTGAAAGCGATTAAACAGAGTTAATTTTTGAGCAATTTTGATGAAAAAACGCGAAAATAACCATGAAGGAAGCGTTTTATCGAAAAAAGACTTCAGATTCGTGTTCAGCACCCCGAAAAACCCCTTAGAGAGTAGGTTTGAAAGCGATTAAACAGAGTTAATTTTTGAGCAATTTTGATGAAAAAACGCGAAAATAACCATGAAGGAAGCGTTTTATCGAAAAAAGGACTTCAGATTCGTGTTCAGCACCCCGAAAAACCCCTTAGAGAGTAGGTTTGAAAGCGATTAAACAGAGTTAATTTTTGAGCAATTTTGATGAAAAAACGCGAAAATAACCATGAAGGAAGCGTTTTATCGAAAAAAGGACTTCAGATTCGTGTTCAGCACCCCGAAAAACCCCTTAGAGAGTAGGTTTGAAAGCGATTAAACAGAGTTTATTTTTGAGCAATTTTGATGAAAAAACGCGAAAATAACCATGAAGGAAGCGTTTTATCGAAAAAAGGACTTCAGATTCGTGTTCAGCACCCCGAAAAACCCCTTAGAGAGTAGGTTTGAAAGCGATTAAACAGAGTTAATTTTTGAGCAATTTTGATGAAAAAACGCGAAAATAACCATGAAGGAAGCGTTTTATCGAAAAAAGGACTTCAGATTCGTGTTCAGCACCCCGAAAAACCCCTTAGAGAGTAGGTTTGAAAGCGATTAAACAGAGTTAATTTTTGAGCAATTTTGATGAAAAAACGCGAAAATAACCATGAAGGAAGCGTTTTATCGAAAAAAGGACTTCAGATTCGTGTTCAGCACCCCGAAAAACCCCTTAGAGAGTAGGTTTGAAAGCGATTAAACAGAGTTAATTTTTGAGCAATTTTGATGAAAAAACGCGAAAATAACCATGAAGGAAGCGTTTTATCGAAAAAAGGACTTCAGATTCGTGTTCAGCACCCCGAAAAACCCCTTAGAGAGTAGGTTTGAAAGCGATTAAACAGAGTTAATTTTTGAGCAATTTTGATGAAAAAACGCGAAAATAACCATGAAGGAAGCGTTTTATCGAAAAAAGGACTTCAGATTCGTGTTCAGCACCCCGAAAAACCCCTTAGAGAGTAGGTTTGAAAGCGATTAAACAGAGTTAATTTTTGAGCAATTTTGATGAAAAAACGCGAAAATAACCATGAAGGAAGCGTTTTATCGAAAAAAGGACTTCAGATTCGTGTTCAGCACCCCGAAAAACCCCTTAGAGAGTAGGTTTGAAAGCGATTAAACAGAGTTAATTTTTGAGCAATTTTGATGAAAAAACGCGAAAATAACCATGAAGGAAGCGTTTTATCGAAAAAAGGACTTCAGATTCGTGTTCAGCACCCCGAAAAACCCCTTAGAGAGTAGGTTTGAAAGCGATTAAACAGAGTTAATTTTTGAGCAATTTTGATGAAAAAACGCGAAAATAACCATGAAGGAAGCGTTTTATCGAAAAAAGGACTTCAGATTCGTGTTCAGCACCCCGAAAAACCCCTTAGAGAGTAGGTTTGAAAGCGATTAAACAGAGTTAATTTTTGAGCAATTTTGATGAAAAAACGCGAAAATAACCATGAAGGAAGCGTTTTATCGAAAAAAGGACTTCAGATTCGTGTTCAGCACCCCGAAAAACCCCTTAGAGAGTAGGTTTGAAAGCGATTAAACAGAGTTAATTTTTGAGCAATTTTGATGAAAAAACGCGAAAATAACCATGAAGGAAGCGTTTTATCGAAAAAAGGACTTCAGATTCGTGTTCAGCACCCCGAAAAACCCCTTAGAGAGTAGGTTTGAAAGCGATTAAACAGAGTTTATTTTTGAGCAATTTTGATGAAAAAACGCGAAAATAACCATGAAGGAAGCGTTTTATCGAAAAAAGGACTTCAGATTCGTGTTCAGCACCCCGAAAAACCCCTTAGAGAGTAGGTTTGAAAGCGATTAAACAGAGTTAATTTTTGAGCAATTTTGATGAAAAAACGCGAAAATAACCATGAAGGAAGCGTTTTATCGAAAAAAGGACTTCAGATTCGTGTTCAGCACCCCGAAAAACCCCTTAGAGAGTAGGTTTGAAAGCGATTAAACAGAGTTAATTTTTGAGCAATTTTGATGAAAAAACGCGAAAATAACCATGAAGGAAGCGTTTTATCGAAAAAAGACTTCAGATTCGTGTTCAGCACCCCGAAAAACCCCTTAGAGAGTAGGTTTGAAAGCGATTAAACAGAGTTAATTTTTGAGCAATTTTGATGAAAAAACGCGAAAATAACCATGAAGGAAGCGTTTTATCGAAAAAAGGACTTCAGATTCGTGTTCAGCACCCCGAAAAACCCCTTAGAGAGTAGGTTTGAAAGCGATTAAACAGAGTTAATTTTTGAGCAATTTTGATGAAAAAACGCGAAAATAACCATGAAGGAAGCGTTTTATCGAAAAAAGGACTTCAGATTCGTGTTCAGCACCCCGAAAAACCCCTTAGAGAGTAGGTTTGAAAGCGATTAAACAGAGTTTATTTTTGAGCAATTTTGATGAAAAAACGCGAAAATAACCATGAAGGAAGCGTTTTATCGAAAAAAGGACTTCAGATTCGTGTTCAGCACCCCGAAAAACCCCTTAGAGAGTAGGTTTGAAAGCGATTAAACAGAGTTAATTTTTGAGCAATTTTGATGAAAAAACGCGAAAATAACCATGAAGGAAGCGTTTTATCGAAAAAAGGACTTCAGATTCGTGTTCAGCACCCCGAAAAACCCCTTAGAGAGTAGGTTTGAAAGCGATTAAACAGAGTTAATTTTTGAGCAATTTTGATGAAAAAACGCGAAAATAACCATGAAGGAAGCGTTTTATCGAAAAAAGGACTTCAGATTCGTGTTCAGCACCCCGAAAAACCCCTTAGAGAGTAGGTTTGAAAGCGATTAAACAGAGTTAATTTTTGAGCAATTTTGATGAAAAAACGCGAAAATAACCATGAAGGAAGCGTTTTATCGAAAAAAGGACTTCAGATTCGTGTTCAGCACCCCGAAAAACCCGTTAGAGAGTAGGTTTGAAAGCGATTAAACAGAGTTAATTTTTGAGCAATTTTGATGAAAAAACGCGAAAATAACCATGAAGGAAACGTTTTAT